>NW_003153783.1:11166-30943 GCF_000003605.2 Saccoglossus kowalevskii
CATTTCGAACCCGATCCAAAAAAAAAATGACGCGCATCAAGGTCCTATTATGTTTAATGTGTGTACCAAATTTGAACAAAATCCGTCCATGCATAACTGAGATCCGGGTCCGGAATGGTGAAAATGTGCGATTTTGATGCATTTTCGGCCTTAAAATGACCGCTATTCGGCTATCGTTAATCGGATCATGAAAAAAATGCATGTGCATATGTCCCATATAATGTGTGATGTATGAGTGAAGTTTGAACTTAATCGGTCCATGCATGTTCGAGATACAGGTGATCACGGACGGACGCACGGACGGACGGACGCACACAAGGCAAAACATAAGTCTACGTTTTCGGACTGCGTCCGAACGGGGACTAAATATGCTGTGAGATTAGGCTTACTTCATCATGTGATACTGTAAAATAACTAATTTTCATTGGGTTTAAATTTTGCTGATTTACCATTTCAGGCATGTTCAGTGGGTTTTAAATTCACGGTTTTAATGTGTTCTATGCTAAATTTTACATATTCACTGGGTTTTAATTTAGTGCATTTTCCAGTCACCGAAATAAGCCAAATTAAAACCCAGTGAATAGTTAACCATTTTACAGTATGGGATTTTGTTCACATTATTATTTTTATTTATATTAAGCAAGTTCAAGGGTAATAGTACACAATAGAGTTATATACTGTTGTCTTGACATGAAACAGTCTTACCTTATAGTCAGGGAAAGTCACATATTGTGATTTATCTGAAATTATCGGTATGTACTTTTGCATAATAATGGATAAATTAGAAAAATAAGATCACAATTTAAACATTGGTTATATTTATAGTCACAAGAAGTTAAAAGTTTTTTATACATTTTTTTAATCACAAAAATTGTCTTGGTGGACAAAGTAAATATTAACACGAATTTGTCTTATAATGTACAGAAATAGTGTACTCTAGTATGATTGCTCAACTAATTTTACCCATTTTGAACATTACATTTGTAACTTTTAGGTTTTTGTACACATGCACAGATCTACATCCAATGTGAGATCGCAAAATATTGATGTTACGTTTACTGAAGCTGCTGATTCCTGACACCATATTGACTATTAAATTAAAGTTAAAATAAGTAAAATCCACTAAATTAAGTCTACTTGTATATGTGAAATAACAATAAAACTTTTCTTAACAAATTTTAGTGGCTTATTAACCTTGATAACAAATATTTGTTTTGCAGGATTTGAAGTTTCTTGTTCATTGTTCACAGTTACCTTACCAGAAAAAAATCTTTGAAAGTGGGTCTCGGGATTGTTATGTTCCTCCTAGTTCTAGAGATACTGTATAGTCTGTCAAATTTGACAAGCCTAATTTCACAGATGAGTGTGGAATCTCATAGCCATACTTATTTTGTGAAAAATTAAGCCAGAAAGTTACAGAACTCCGTAGTTTCAGTGTGATTCTCAAAGATAGTCCGCAACACAAAGTCAGAAGAAGACAAAAAATTGTTTTGTTAGCACGCTTTATTATGATTTTTTAACATTAAAATAACTGACATTCAGTCATCTTGCATCCGATTGTCAAAAGAGTACTTGTGTATATTGAGAGATATTGCTCTGGAACGGCATTAATTAAAACAAAATGGCCACCAGTCATTTATTTTGAATTGGATAGGCAATAAATACATATATGAATATGTATAATGAATATATAAAATTTGAACACAATCAGTCAAAGCATGTCAAAACTGCATTCATTAAAACAAAATGGCTGCCAGTCAGCTATTTTAAATCTAATCTGAAAAACAAAATAAAGTGCATCAGGGTCCCATGTCTTATGTATGTACTAAGTTTGAACAATATCCATCCATAAAAGACTGAAACCAGGTTCTGGAATGCCAGAAATGCTCGATTTTTTGATGTTTTTTCAGCACAAAAATGGCCATAATTCGGTCATCTTGAATCAGATTGTAAAACAAAATGTAAAACAAATTGATGTGCATATATAAAATATGATGTATGTGTGAAGTGTGAATGTAATCAGTCTAGACATGTCTAAGATACAGGTCTGGATGCATACACGCTCAGAGGTCAATTCATAAGTCCCCGTTTTCGGACTGCGTCCCAACGGGGACTAACAAATGCAATTTTTAGTTTATATGTGCTGCTACGGTAAACAAAAATGCAACGTCCCATAACTCTAGTGTAACTGTCATTACTACTAGTATTACAAATTATATACACAATATATGCTTGACAGTGAGGCAAGTCATATTCTTAGAGTCATGTTTGGTTTCAATGGACATGATAAATTGTGTTTTTCAAAATGGCTCTCTCTTAGGATAAATGATAATAAATTTAAAAAGTGCCTGGTTGCCCTTTATTTTTCTAAAATTCAGATGTTCTATAATAGTGTTCCTATATAACGTAAAGGCAATTTTATTAAATTTGGCCTTGAAAATATATGACCTCCCAAATCAAGCTATGGATATATTTTTGTCATTAGGGACAGAATGGCAAAATGTGCTAAACTGGCAACATATTTTCAATTCATTTTCAAATTTTCTAAGAAGACCCGGTAATTTTATTTCATTTTCTTCATCGTGATCCTCCGTGTTAGCTTTGGGGGAACACATTTTATGCGTGTGGGAGATGGCGTGTGGAGTGTAAAGTAATTGACACGGTGACATTTTCTGTGAACAGAATAGCAATGAATAATCAGGGAAGAAATGTGTAGCAGCGAACAAGCAGATGACACGTTGTCATCGCAGAAATGTTAAGTTTACATGCAACTAATTTTACGAACACTTCCGGGTTATGGACACTTACCGGTGGCGCCTCCGTAAGTCTTGACACGGAAATCATCCAAAGTCTTTGGATATGCGTCGAACTGTCGTAATTTATTAAACATCTCTTTTCCTGGCTTCGTCTGTGTATAATAACAATAGTCCAAATTATTCAATATTGGCTCCAAAACGCTATCTTATTGGTATCATATGGAAACAAACAGTGACATCCTAGTATCCTATCGTTTTGGTTGACCTCACAATGTTCCTCGCGCGTGGCGCATGTGCAGAATATACAAGCACTTAATCAAAGAGGGCGCTGTTTTAAAGGGACGACTCAGTTTTAATAATTTAGGGTGGGCGAGCACATTTTTGTTGACCCCCCAACACAAAAATCTCACAATACTATCAAAATTAAGAATAATAAAAATAACTCATGTACACTGTTTTTACATGACATAACCCTTTGGACGTCATTTTTTGTTGTTCACATGTTTCTGTAATTCTCGCTGAATTTATTTTGGAACAAACAAACAAAATGTGACATTGCTTCTAGTTTGTTATCCAAAACTTTCAAATTATCGCAAAACATGAAACTATTCATGAATAAATATATAACTAAAACAGCTATTAATTTTCATTGGAACACTCTTCACCGTGATTTTTATGACTTTGCTTTCAACCGTTGCAAATTCGTATATCGAAGGTCACCCTATGTTTGTAAGACTGTGATCAACTAATAATACACTGTATTTAAATGTAGAACGATCATATGATTAAAAGACGCCATTTTAATATTTCACGCAATTTCCTTCGAAATCTTACTTCATTTTGAATTTTAATTCTAAGCTCGTATTATATCAATTTAAATATCCTCGGGGGCGCCCCCGAGGATAGCTTTTGTACTAATTGTGTTTGAATTTCCAATGTACCCAGGAGACGCCTTGTTTATAAATTACTTCCGAAAGATGTCTACAGTTGTAGTTCTGCGACGTCCTGACAACTAAAGCTAGCTAGCTAGGTAGATATAAGGTGGTCCAACATCGACCACGAAATTAACCGCCCCCAGATTAACCACCTGCGAACGAGGCTATAAATCCATTGTTTCAATGTGAAGGAGACTATTCCAACATAAGTGGTTAAAATGAATTGAAATTGAAAACAAAGTTTGGTGCGATATCCTCAAGTTATTGTCGTATTTTTCACGCAGTATACATTGTCAGCATATTGGGAGTGTCAGTTTTCAGGATCAGTTTATCTCGACAATAACTGTAACTATCGATGTTTGTTTCCCAATAATAATTGCACACCATAATGTTTTAAGGTCCCGTCACGTGACAGACATGGCGACGACTCGATTCTTAGTTTTTACATTATGTATGTGTTGAAATGGTTGCGGAGTGATACATAATCTTTTGAAGAATATAATATATGTGACCGTGTAAATAATTTATTAATAAATGTTTGAGAAGAAGACCATACATGAGAAAATTTCTCAAGTTTGCTCCTCACTAACGTTATGTATAAGATTGTAATAAGATGGATACTATCAACAGATTTACATGTTCGCTTTGCTGAAAATTTTCTATTTTCTTCTTAAGAGATTGTTTTTGGTCAATGTTAAGTTCAAAATGGCCACCTGATTCCCCAAACTAACGTACTATATACTGTACAATATTTAGCAATATTAGATTAAAACCATCATGAATGGGACAGGGAGAACATTATATATGTACCGGGAATTTAGAATATTTTAGGAAATAATTTAGGGAAGTCAGGAAGTTGACGACGTAAATAGTTTTGTCTTTTTTCCGAAAATTCCAACTTGAATCACATTCAGACTGCCATAGTCAGTTCTGCACCATGGAAAGAGTGTCTATTTGAGTGATTTAAAGATTTCGTGTACACCGAAATAGATTTATATGACCCACCCTTTTCTTATTCGTGAAACAAATGACGTAGTAAAAAATACCATTTTGTATTTATTTGACAGTTTTTCTTCTTAAAAGATTATTACAATCTCGAGTGTTTTACCGTGACTATTTTACATTACGGAAATTAATGATTTTTCATGATTTGTATAATGTATTTTTTCATGCCATTTTACCGCAAAGGTTGGATATCCCCGGCTTTACGTAATCAGTCAACCATTCAGAAATCTGGTAGGAGCAATAAACATGTACGAGTACTAATGTCAGTATGATGAAATTTGTACCAGTCAATCACTGTGAAAAAGCGTAGTCCTTGATAATATTGAATAATTACCAAAACTACGATTACACACTATCTCTATTTAGAAAACTTGTTCACTGGCGTTTAATTAGTAGCCAACGACGAATAGATAGCCCGAAATCGAATATTGTGCATAGTTACATGATATTTGTATGTATTGTCACAGCATCAGCTGTTATTTGTTGTTTGTTTAAGTATTATTTATCAGTAGACACGGGACTAGACTAGTTTGAGGAAACTATTTGCGTATCCCTACCAGATTATTCTCATTAAAACTATGTATATCATTATTTTGTTTACTATTATGTATATTATGAGTTTATTACGAGGATACTGCAAAGTATGCACGAAGACAGTACAGCGGAAGTATCGACCGATGCGCAGCGGAGTCGATGCGACCTGAACTACTCTTGTATTTGAAATGTAGTACACGTTACTTTTACGCTGGTGAATAAACAAATCAAATAAACCGAATGATAGAAGATTGTCTTAATGACTTAAATCATGATTGCATTCAAAAAATAAAACTGAAATAATCCTTATTGTACTTCAGTATGGGAAACAGGCGATACAAATGTGTTCATCCCCATATGTGTTACTTCGTTGCAACCTTTCAGTGTTTATTTAACACCAACGGGTCTGATAGGAATACTTTATTTTCGCTGGAATTAATTTTCGCTGAAAAGGCTTTTTGGACGTTTTGTATGGAATATATTTTCACTGATTTTTGATGAGTTTATATAGAAATATAGAAAAAATGTATATTCGCTGGATTTTATTTTCACGGAATCATCCTTTCAGCGAAAATAGCGAAAATAAATTCCAAGCGAAAATAAAGTATTCTACAGTATGCATTGTATGAACTGTTCGCATTTTACACAGAAAAGAAGTCAGGTGAGACAACAGTGACATTTAGTTTGCGGAGATAACCGGGACACAATGCTCTGATATTACGTTAAAACACTAATTTTTATTGAATCCAGTCAAATAGTTATGCTTACATATACACAGTTTACACAATATAATACATAACACGATAGTAATATAATAAATAACAAAACAAAACAAGAGCGAGAATTTCTATATTTATATATATATATTTTTTTATTAAAGTGTGATATGTAAGAGGCATTATATTACAGCTATAGCGAGACATTAATTCCATCTACACACAGCGAGTATATGTATATATATCTTTATAGTATTTCAATGTTGTCGAATAAACACAAGTTATCATAAGCACATATCCTTGTACAGTATCTCAAGGTACACGAATAACCAAATTATATATCCAATCACGTAACGAGAAAAGCAGTTAGGAAACTCTATTGTCAGATATGCTAATTACCCATTGAATTTCCTTCGGTGCGTGTCCAAGCACTATGACGTCATCGTTAAAATTGCTATCTTTGTTCGCTTTGAGGAAATAGAGCTCATTAAGCCGAAAGATCGACGTAGAAACATCATCGACTTCTGCTAGAATGTTGTGTGATATTGGGGGTTTCGATTTTCTCGAAACAAATGAAAATACCGATAGTTTGTTTTGTTGACAGATTTGCCGTCTGTAACTTCTAGTAACCATGATCCAATACAGATCTAACAGAAAATCAATAAAACATTGAATATATCCTTCGCCACATTGTAATGAAAGTGTGAAAATCTAGTTGACGCTACTCAAGTCGGTAAACAGACAACGAGTATGTTTTCTACCGTGACCCAGAAACTCTTTAAATATTAGGGCCAGAAAAAAACAAAAACAAAGTAAAGAGATATTCTTTAAAAGTGGCACAGACTCTAGAGGGATAGTGCTGACTGCGATGAACGACGGGTTAGTACATATTATCTAAATCGTGTTTGGCGTGGGTTAGTCTGGTAACAAGTCACTTACTATATATTAATGAACAACAACACAATTATTTAAAAAAGAAATTAATAATAAACGAAACACATCTGTAACATGACATAAAAGTTCTATTTTAGCCCAGTTTGATTCTCAGCAGGTTCAACTGGCTAACTCCGAAATGCGCCCTCATCGCCGATTAAATGCCAGCATAAGTAGTGGACTTGAGAGGGCGCAACATATCTTAGACGACGGAAGATACTAGTAAATCATCATCATCATCTCAAGAGAAAGTGTTCAAACAGCTGATTGGGCGTGTGACCGATCATTCAATGTTCTATCATGCCTTTCTCCAATCACGTTGTTAAATAGTTTTCCATTTATTTCCTCCAGCATGATTTGCTTAGTGGCCGTTGAGTTGCGAGACACCATTGGTGACATTGAAGTGCCGCCACTTGTTGTATCTCTACAGGGCGGTGTCATCTCGTAACGCGAAGATCTCTGAAAATAAGTAAAAACTAAGAAATTCAGAAACTTTAGGAATATGTTATTCCTGCTTATGAGTTTGTCAAAGAGTTAATGTTAGGGTTATTTATTTAGGGGGGGGGGGCACATCGTCGCGGGAACACAACCCACAGGAAGCCTCAATTTTGAGCTCTTTTTAAACCTACGTTCGTCAAAGTCGTACAAAAAAACATTTTAAAGAACACAGCCATTAACTTGCCTAGGGTGCAGATCATCTCCACTCAATTGACTCCCCTCATAATCATCTACGCACCCCTAGAAACAACTACATCACGTGACAATTCCGTATCTGGAGAGCATTGATACAACAGGGCTAAACTTAAAATTGAATTGAATGTAATATACTTCGTGATAAAAATGGAGGGCGTAAATCTGATGTTTGAATGTGAGTTTCAACAATTGCAGTATGTTTTCTTCAAAGTTATATGTCCATTTCACGTGTATCCACTATGTACAGTCTGTACTAGACAATATCGTATGTATTACTGTATATCACTATAACACACTGTAGTCACGTGATACTGTGCGGCTACTATGATAGCTTTTAAATGTGTCTTAATTTTCAAGAAAACTTAAACTTTAAACTCATTATTGCAAATCTGCGTCGTGAGAGCTTATAACGACCCGTGATTCTGCACGCATATCACATTGTATTTATATTTAGGGGTGGGTGGGTGGGAAGGATGGGGGGGGGGATCAAATGCACAAATTGCTGACTCACTTAAGTACAATCTCTGAGTGGGTATTCCAGTACAATACGATATAAGGACGTGCCGCTATTTGGAGTCCCTGATTTGAGGCTTATTGTCTGAAAGATAGTGTATAAGACAGGCTTCCATTAACACGAAAATTTAGCATGTTTCTGTGATTAATCGTATGTTAAATACCAATGCACATTTCCCGGTATCCAAAGTAATGTAGCCAGACATAAAGAGAAGGTCACGTGTCTATGGTGTTAGTGCAGTCTAAAAATCAAATTACATGTAAAAGCACACTAACTGACACCAAGTGAATAAACGAAGCCATGTCTAAAATATACTACATTTATAGAGATAAGCAACGTGATTTATACGATTTTTCTATTCTACTTAACTTTCAGCTACAAGATCGGCGATAGTTATGCGCCCTCGCCGACCGATTCACTAATTTTTGTTCTAGTGAATCCGACGGTGAGGGCGCAATAACTATCGCTGATCATTAAGACTTCTTCGTTACCATACATTTGCCCAATGAACGGGAAGATTATTATATCCTCCCTCTGTACTGAACGTGATATATTCGTCACAAGCAATAGCGATAGCGCCCTAACTTACCTTATAACGTTCACAAAGAATGACGTAAATGATAGGATTAAGTATAGTATCAGAGATGGTCAGCCATATAAACACGCATGCGCGTGCTGTCATCGTGGCACTTTTGTGAGTGATAAGGTATTCCGGTCGATAAGATATAACGATTAAGTTGTACAGGTTAACCGGCAGCCAGCATAATGCAAATAGAATAATCACTGATATCAAGGTGCGGATCGTCTGTAGACAAACCAAACACACAAATTTAATATATTAATATACATGTCCTTCTATTCTGTAGAAGAGAATTTGTAGAATTAGAACAAACCTGGAAAAAAACAGTCTGCACTAAGAAGAGAAACACAACTCTGATACGCACAACATTATGACCACGTTATAGCGTGAACAATATGGACCTCAATGACCCACAATTCCGTAGTGTGACACAGCACATTTTTTTCTGGTGTGACAGAGTTACTGTTGGTTGAGTACTTTCATATTTAATATATTCCATGACTATGTGAAGTCATGCAAACCAATAGACCAAATGCCTAACAACGGGCTAAATGCCTGACAACGGGCTAAATTTCAATACACGGCAGCGGGAAGAGGAGGGAAGGGGTGGATACCCCCCAATATAGTATTTACATTAGTATGCATAACGTCATTTCCCCCAGTGTTGCAATAACAATATGGAACGCAATGCTTGGCACCAAATCACGAAAGCAATTACTCAGAGCTTAGAGAAAATATAAATTGATTTGAAAATGGTGCCCCGTTGCCGTGGAAACGGCTCTAAATGCTAACGACATATCTACCTAACATTTAACAGTTCACGTACACATTTTTGGGTTGTTTTTTCACCATCCACGACAAATCGTTGTTTCACACAGTCTTACAGACCACTCCCCATTCAATACACCATATTTATCAATCGCGCCCTCTAGTAGCGGTATATGACTGACGTGTCACCAATTTACGTCATTGAAACGCTTTGTTACTAGAGGGCGCAATTTACAGAAAAGGTGTCTTGACTGACCAATTCCAATATGCACGTGATCATCGATTATTGTGACACAAAGTAGAAGGACTTTGACCTTTCTCCCACTCAACTGAAACGTTAGAAACAAGTATTGTGCAATGCACAGTCCCCGCTGTGTGTTTAAAGGGCGGTGGTCGTCGCGCCGCGCATCGTGTGCGACATTTGCGTTGGTAAACAATAAATGTTCACAGAATCCAATGCGCTCTTCTAATAAAAATCACGAGTACGAGTTTTGACCTTGTACAAGGTGCACTAATTACCGCCGGTGACTCCTTTGATACCTTCCAATAACCAGATAACGTATCAGTTTGTTGCGCAACATTCATTCGTTGGTCTGCGCAACATTCAAAGTCGCCTTTGTTCATATGAGTCCCATATCCCGCGCATACGTGGCGCGACGACCACCGTCATTTAATGCTAAAGATCATATCGTTTAAAAATCTGTTGTTTGTTATAAAGTGTTTAATCTATAAAATATACAACATAATTATTAGAGTATCGAATATACATAATTGATTTGTCTTACGGAAATTAATGTCAAGTTCAATCTACATATAACGTACACTGGATTTCATTATGGTAATACACGTGTTATGCACGTCACAATGAATGATATGACGTTTACAACAAAAAATAAATGTAAACAGTATAGCACATTATTCGTTTAAGAATTCCTATTCATAATCATTGTGACACATAAAATGATCAAATCACACACTTTATTTAAATTCAAAACATCACATATTTAAGGACAATTGATCACCTCGTCCCAAACTATATTGTATTTGCAAAGGATTATTAAATAGACAATTGGACACTAGAGGGCGTTTGGAGGGGGGGGGGGTCTCACATCTTCTTCATAGAACCACATGCGCCACATATTAATACCAAGCAACGCGTTATTTTTTTTAATTATGCTTATATTTTTAGTCTTTCCATTCATTTTACTGGGAACGTTGTTTTGAAGAATGTGTTTTTAGATTTTTTCATGCTTCTGGTTGCGAGCTGTCCAACTATAGTAACTGTAGTGATAGGTAAGTATATACCATTTCTACTCATTCATTCATTCATTCATTCATTCATTCATTCATTCATTCATTCATTCATTCATTCATTCTTATTTATGTTTTATTATTTTCCGTGTCACAGTTGAAAAAAACATGCACCTATCTTGTCTACTAAAAAGTTTTGGTGAAACACGAATCGTGCGTGACGTCATATTGGATCTTGCTAAACTTGCACGTGAACCAATACCTGGATTCTTTACGATCGACGTACTATGATTACATCAGTTCAATGGCAATAGGCATCAACTTTTGAGTCAGAGATTTTAATTCAATATATCATTGAAATAATAAAAAAATATATATATATTTAGAGAAATTGTCAGCAGTCCGTCATCTTTGATCGGATGACAAAATGATTATATATGTGTATATGTGTTATTGTTAATTGTCCACCAAGTTTGAATCGGACATTATGTGCCCAAGATCTGGTTCAACAATTTTTTTTTGCTTTTTACGACTAAAATGGACAAAAGTAGGCCCTCTTCGATCAAATCACAAAATGTATTAGGTATGTGCGAAGTTGAAGGGAATTTGTCTTCGGACGGACGGACGGACGGACGGACGCATGAACATACACACACACGCACGCACGGAGACTACACCATAAGTCCACGTTTCAAACTACGATTTGTTTTTTTTCTTCACAAATATGAATTTCAAGTGTGTGGCTCTGGTTCGCGTATAAGCACACCATCATACAGCGGTTTTTGTATATAATATGGTAGTTAAATAATGTGGTAGTTGATAAATAAATCGTAATCATTAGTAACAATTCAATATAACCAGACATCATAAGTCTTTACCAGTAGTATATGATTTGATAGATACGTTGAGTATAGCCCTTTAAAACAAAGACAAATTGAAACGATATTAACACTCTACAGCAAAATGTTTTTATATATCCCTGGGCTGGCCACACTAAAAATAGCTTTCTCGCATATACTACAATTTTAATCAGATTAAGTGAAAGAATTAATTTACTTCAGATATTTATGACGGTAAAACACACACATATGAATGTAATAAATACACTAATAAATGACAAAAAGGTTAACTGGGCAACATACATTAAACAAACTTGTGTGTGTGGAACAACTACACATGCCAGGACCACAAAAACGTCTGGAAACAGTAACACTTAAACTAGAAAAATCTTTTGAAATGTATAACACAGAAATATACATGGTGACAAGGTACAAATCATAACATATGTTGCGTACGGGAAAAATAAAAGCAGAATTTGCATATGCAAAATATCTGGCTACAATTAAAAATCACAACCATAGAGCTACTATGACTAAACTCCGAATAAGCATTCATGTCCGTCATATTGGAAGGGGTAGATATAACAATACTAATATTGAATATAGAATCTGCCCAGTCTGTGATCAACAGGAAGATGAGAATGAAAAACATTTTGCAAACTATATAAGGAAGAAGGCGAAAACATAATTAAACTATAATTTAATTATTAATTAAAGTCACCATTATGAATGTCTAGTAGATCTGTTAAACGTACAAATAACAAAACAATCATTGAGCTGCCTTAATCAATCGACACATAATAAAGAAATCAAATATATGTTTTTGTTTCTTATTTTTTTTTCTCTGTTGCTACTTTGTTGATCTTTTCATTTAACACCAAGATCTACACCGGAATACGGCTTCAATAAAGATTATTATTATTTATACATGCCACCTGCCGTGTAGAGGCGTACATAATCGACCAATCAGACACGATTTAATATGATAAGTGCGATCCGATATTACGAACACAATTCCGCCATATGTACGATTCAGCCGATACACTTATTTAAAATACAGATCTAATTGAGTTAATGATTGACAGGAACCATGCTCTGTACTCGGCTAAACAAATGATGCAGCTGCATATAGCCTTTTATTTTTAGCACTGATTGTAAATGTACCTTGACAAGTAAATGTACTTTGATAAAACTGAACAAACTATATTCACGGTATATTGCGCCAAACGCGGGGGAGCGCCCCTCCCTTCGTTGTACGAGCGCCCTTCCCTTCGTTGTACAAGGTGAGAACTCGTCTGCTGCCATGTGATGTAGCTATACGAGATTAGGGTTGCACAAAGCAAGATCTCGCCTCTTGTCACGTGATATAGCCATACGAGAGTTTTAGCCATACGAGAGTTTTGGTGTCACCACATGGCTTTATTTGTTACTCTCGCTCAAAGAATCCCGATAAAAAAGTATGGCCACCTATTAAACTGCTTTTCGCCAAACACCTATCGTCGTATCTCAAAATTTCGTTCGTGTACGTGTAGAGAAAAAAACACACATCATATGTGTTTATTAGATAGGTACTTATGTTTGTCTCGAATTATTGGACAATACTGACTCGTAAAATATTGCTTTAACATAAATTCCCATGGAAACAGTTTTTCTCCAACACAATAGACTAATTACTGGATAAAAACAAATGAATGCGTCAACAATTATGTAACGTTTTTATAAGGAACCTGAATTTATTTTATTATAGAGTTATTCAGTTATTCACTTCTTGATTTCCCACTTTTAAAAACAACACATCACACAAATCGGTAAGCCACTAAAATATCGACAATATCGCAGATATAAGTTGTTCAAAAATAAGACACCGAGAGATATACGAAATGTTTAGTGTACGATAGCGAGGTAGTTTAAATGAATACAAAACAGGAAATGTACATTCTGCTTTGTTCATTTAAAGCCGTATACATCAAAGCATGTTTCGTGAGACTAACGAGTAATGAAATGATACAATGTCTCCCGGGAATGCCTACTTATATTGCAAGCTCCTCTCACATAGAAATCTCTCCGCACTGATTGAACGCTAAGTTGACAATTTTGCACGATCTGCGGCAGAATTCTATTAAAATATACTGATAAAAGAAGGTTAACTACAGACAGGAAAATATCTGTTCAATTTACCGAACAGGAAATGTCTATACATTGCACAGTTGGAAATATCGTCTTTCGGGAACGACTAGCCGAATAACGACAGGACAGCACGTATGGAACCTGTGCGTATGAGTAGTAAAGGTTTGGGGTGGGAGGGGAGGCCTGGGAGGGGAGGCCTGGGAGGAGTGGTCGCCCCTTCTAACCTTCCAATGCAAACAATTTATACATAAAGCAAAATAAAATAAATCTAGCGTATTAACAATCATCTCAAAATCGTAAAGACTGACAAATAACACATAATACATATATGTATATAACATGTAATATATACGTAATACATATATATGTACACACAAATAAATGTAACGTATATGCATAAAGCACGTAATACGTTATGTATGCATATAGCAAAGAATATAGGCAATACGTATAATACACATGTGTAACGCATACGCATTATACATGTAACTCATAAATAAAACATATGTTACGTATACATGTAATACATGTAACGTATACACGTATTACATGTAACGTATGCATGTAATACATGTTTCGTGTACACCTAATACATGTACCGTATAAACGTAATACATACATCGTATACACGTAGTATACACGTAATACATGCACCATATCATTTCCAGAAGTCCTGGTCAGTTCCTTGTCAGATGAAAAGTGGCAATATTGTACCTATTTTTTTAAAAGTGGTTGTCCACAGTGGAAATAGCTGCAATTTTAACATTTGTTTTGTTTAAATATAACCACAAAAAGCTGATAAAATCTTACCGAAATATTGTTTCAAAACCAATTACATGGGCAAAGTAACCCAACACAAGACTTAGTATCACATAAAATGCGATGTGAAAACTAAGCGTCGAGTAGTGGTCATGTGGTCGGGTCCATGGAAAACGACACATAAAATCATCATTGAGAGATCGTCAGAGAAATGTTAGCACCCAAGATGGCAAGGTCTTGTACTATAATGTCAATGGAGACCCGGACGCAGCCCCGCGGCCATCTTTGTTTTCAATTGCAAGTGACTAAAAATACAACGTCGATATATAGCGTATATACTATATTTTCAGTGTTCAGATTTCACAGAAGGTTGTTTCAAACTGACACTAATTACACATGAAATGTTTTATTGAAAATAAAAGTCGGAGAAAGAAAGAATAATAGTAAAAACTATTGCTGCCTTAAATAGTCTGAAACTCATAGAAACAAAGTTTGAGCTTGCTGAGAGGAAAGTTCTGACAATATAATAAATAATAATTAAATAATTTCGGCAGCAGATTGGTTGCCGTTATTTATCAAATATGATTTGTGAATCTACTGCATGAAAAGTCCATGTAGAAATAGTAAGCATGTTACACCGGGTAAAAGTTGGTTCGATGCGCGCTGCTACTTAAACCAACTGAGAAATAGCTAGTATTCTAATCTGGAATTATACTCTATCCTACCCAGGAAAAGATATAAAATCTTCAAATTTTGGGCATTAATTTCACAATTTGCACACCTCATCTACAAGTAGCGAAACCTTTGCACTCAATGCATCATTCTTGCAAAAAATTGAATTATTTTTTTTAGAAAAATGTAGTCATTGATGTATTGATGCTCTATGACCACAATATTAACATTCAACGAGCTTTTAGCATCCATATCTAGATTAAAAAGTGATAAATCACATAGTTTGGCTGGAATTACTACAGAAATGTTCAAAATCCTTGCAGTTGAAGATGATCTTTGCCACGTTTCGATTACCTAGATTTGTGAATTATTAGCTGCGACTTCTGTCGTTGTCACATGACATGTTTTCAGTATGAGAAAGCAGAACTAGCTAAGATCTTGAAAAGACTTTTAACGTCAAACGGTTTTTCTCTCGTCAACTATGTGTGAATCAAAGTATTACTAAGGACTTCATGAATTATTCAAACAACAATAGCCGGATATTTATGATCCAAGTATGATCCGTTGTAGGATTATTCCCAAATCGAGATATTGTAAATACAATCTTTACCTAAGTCTGTACTTATCGTTAGTTGACAAGACCCACCTGGAAATTGTATTATGTAGATTTATGTAGATTTATGTAGATTAATGTAGATTTATGTAGCTTTATGTAGATTAATGTAGATTTATGTAGATTAATGTAGATTAATGTAGATTAATGTAGATTAATGTAGATTAATGTAGATTTAGGGTTTCCACGCAAACGAGTAGAATATGATAGACGGTTACGTAATAACAGAAAAGATAGATTATGCTTTTTGTGGATATAACGAGTTGGAGGATGAATTACATTTATTACGGTATGCATTTAGGCTCATTTCATAAATTTATCGCCTTTCTACAATCAGAAAATCCAATAATTTGTCGAAATATATATATATTTGCACTGAAATATTGTTATAATATTATTGCACCAATCATTTCAATTGATCGCATGGACCGTCTCAAATATAATAGTATAACGTAAAAATGAGTAATGTAATTTTTGTCGGTATATGTATACTTATCTTTATGTATGCTCTGTGTTTGAATTCTCGTCATTTGTGTGTGTGACGTATACACACAATACACGTGACGTATACACACAATACAAGCGTCGTATACACAAAATACACGTGACGTATACACATACTACACGGGACGGATACACATAATACACGAGACATATACACAATACACGTGACGTATACACATAATACACATATCATTTACACGAAATACTGCATACATGCAATAAATGTTACCTATACACATACTAATGTAAAGTACATACGTAATACGTGTACCATGTTTGCATATTAGATGTTACTGCATATATGTAACATTATCTAACGTCGCACTCAAATATATCTTGTTACGTTATACTGCACATACACGAATAAATAGCTCACACAAAGTAGTATGGAAAGCAACTCCTAATAATGACAACTTTCTAACTTTTCTGTTTCAATTTCGCACAAATTTATGTACAAGTACAAATGTACCTCGACCTCCGACTATGGTTTAAGGTCCACGTATGGTTGTATCTGACGAAGCCTAGCTGACGACGGGACGAAGCACGACATCGATATTACCTAGCTGCTAGATAGTTCCACATTATTTTTAAGTACTTCCACAAAGAAAATGGATTATATGGCAAATGAACCGATTCACATATACCTACATATACTATAATGACTTTAAATATTTATCACCAATACAGTAACATGTGCTACTGATCTCAGTCGATTTTTGTTTTTTCGCTACAAGCATTTCAACAATTGTCGTCTAATAGGTTTTTCCAATAGTACAACTTACTGTCGTCATGTCTCAAGGACAACTTGTACAATTGACATTCATTTCCACACAGATGAACTGTAAGTAGTAACTAAGCTCACAAATATCGGCGATCTATTTGAATGATACATTTATAGTCGTATAAACTCGTATTAGAACCTCGCCGTTGCCTGTAAAAACTAACTTGGAAGGCACTTTAGTATGTGACTAAATTTCCACTCTAATTGCATCGTTATAGTGAAGTATACTACCTCATTGACTAACAAAGTAGTTATTTAGCTTCTGTGCTGCTGACAATACCTTTGAAATCTTTCACGCCGATCTTGCCGCTGGTATTTAATTAATTTCTGGATGAAGTTACAGGTTACTAAAATCCTTATCTCTAAACACGAATTTTCTTGTTCAATTCTGTCGTTTCTCCATTTCGAGTAGCTAAACTATAAGACGGAGCTTTAGAAAATAGGTAGTCTAATAATACGTTGGGAACATTGATTGTTAGTTAAGTTTTATTTAAACTCGATACCCCCTTAAGTACCAGTACTTATCTACAACATAGGAAATATAAGAATTTAATTTATTTTTACAACTTGTCTAAAATTATATTTGAAGGAGTACTTATCATAACAGTGGAAAACGCTAAATATTTCGTGGGATAGATTTACAAAGGTGTCCTTCGGTAACTCTAAAACTATTTCTCTTATTGGGTTGTTTTTGTACTAATTGCAGTTTATTTCTTTGAAAACGCTTTCTACATATATTGTCGAGATTTCCGAATAATGATTCTATAATATGCAAATTACATGTTAACTGACTTTCCACCAAAGAACACAACATTTTATACCTGTAGGGGCTAAGTGATATGTAGCGAGTTACTTTAAAAAACAAAGCAAAACGTAATTTTTATTGTCTCTCTGCCAGTCCATAGGAATGGGGTTGAGCCGAAACATAAACAAAATTCCCATTCTAATAGTGAATGAAAAATTTAAATTCAGTCTAAAGATTCACTCAAATTATAACATTTTGATTTGAAATATTAATCAGAATTGTATTGAAGGTATGTACTTTTCATTATATGTGTTATACATTTATGCTGAACGGTCGATGGAAGGCGATTTTAAAGTGGTATAGCCACTCGTCATTTTCGAGTTAATGTACAGTTCACTATAGAATACACATGTTGCCTTGCTTCATTTTATATTTTACTTTTTTTCTTTATTATAAAGACTATAATGAGGATATTTTTAATGTTTAACATTTATGAACATATTTCCCAACTATTGCATGGACACAGAACGGTTTTGGTTGGTTCAGTAAGTTATTTTGAGGCTGTATGCAGCATGTTTGTCTGAAGCTAGTCGACTTGGTAGTTTATAACTTAAATTGCTTATACAGTGGTATAAACATGCCAGACATTGTATTGGATACCACACAGAATACTGATACATATAAAGTAAAAAATCCCACATCTCGTGTTATCGAGGCATTTACGTTGATAGGTAACTAGACAATGTAATTACTTCACTGAATACGGAAATTAGATAATGTAATTACTTCAATGGATACGGGAATTAGATAATGTAATTACTTCACTGGATACGGAAATTAGATAATGTAATTACTTTACTGGATACAAAAACTAGATAATGTAATTACTTCACTGGATACGGAAACTAGATAATGTAATTACATCACTGGATACTGAAATTAGATAATGTAATTACTTCACTGGATACGAAAACTAGATAATGTAATTACTTCAATGGATACGGAAATTATATAATGTAATTACTTCACTGGATACGAAAATTAGATAATGTAATTACTTCACTGCATACCAAAATAAGATAATGTAATTACTTCACTGGATACGAAAACTGGATAATGCAATTACTTCACTAGATACGAAAACTAGATAATGTAATTACTTCACTGGAAACGAAAACTAGATAATGCAATTACTTCAATGGATACAGAAACTAGATAATGCAATTATTTCAATGGATACAAAAACAAATAATGTAATTATTTCAATGGCAAGGTGAATGTGTTACTTGGTAATGTAATTACGCCAATGATGGATGGATACGCTACCTAGGTAATGTAATAACTTCAATGAATATGGTAACTAAGTCAATTAATCACTGGATGAATTCATTAACTAAGTAATTCTATCGCTTTATTGATACTTCCATGGTGGAGTGGAAATGTAACTAGGTAATTTAGTTTCTTCAATGGTCATGTAGTTATAGTAACTAATGAATATAGCAACTAGATAATTTCATCACTGATATGGCTGGTTTGATACGGAAATTTGGTTACGTAATGTCTAAATGGCGGGGTGTGTACATAAACTAGGTAAACAATTGATTTGAAATGGGATTACTTCAAATGGGCTGTTAGATATGGTAACCAGGCAAATTAATCACTCATACGGCGAGGTGGATACGGTAATACCGTAATTACGTAATGTAATCGTCAAAATGGCGGAGCGGATATAGTAACTAGATAATGTAATCACTTTATTGTCGAGATGTATACAATACTAGGCAATGTTAATGCTTCAAATGGTGGGGTTGATACAAAAACTAGGTAATGTAATTACTTTGAAGACGGGTGGATACATTAACTAGGTTGTTACTTCAGTGGTGGTTGTATATTATAAATAGGTAATTCGATTGCTTTAAATGTAGGCGTGGACACAGTAACTAGATAATGTGCTGACTCATATGCAATATACATCACTCATACCACTTTAACTTTACACCTACCTTTAATACGTAATATACATCACACATACCACTTTAACCTTACACCTAC
>NW_003153796.1:1249-12520 GCF_000003605.2 Saccoglossus kowalevskii
CATCCATCTACTAGTATATAATAGCCTGGTACATACCCACACTGGTGTAGAATACCAATGTGCATCCATCTACTAGTATATAATAGCCCGGTACATACCCACACTGGTGTTAAATACCAATGTGCATCCTTCTATTAGTGTATAATAGCCTGGTACATCCCCACACTGGTGTAGAATACCAATGTGCAAACTTGGCATTGACATCAGTCATAATCACGGTGGGTTTCTGATGCACGACACTGACTTTCGTGATTCCATTCAAAATGGTGGACTGGTGGCCATATTGTTTTTACAAATGTTCTGCAGATTTTACATAGATGAAGGAGGCAAGCTATAGATAGTTAAATTTTGTGTCCGTTATTTCTTGTGCATACTTGGACCATTTTTTTCAAAGTTGGTACATCACAAGTCAATATCACTTTATTTTATTTTGTTTATTGTGAAATTAATACTCTGTGTTGTTTGTAATAGATATTTTCTGAACATATGTTTGAAAGGTTGTGTCAGTTTCTTAATTCTGTTTCTGTATTACACGTTCGCATTGATGTGGATACAGTGCTTGTATTATTTGCAAATAATTGTTTCTGAGATTGGCAAAGTACTGTAGGTTGTAGTCATGTCAATTATCGTTTGTAGTTCACCGCTTTCTTTTATTCCAGTAACCGTTTGCTTGTGTTTCCTATAGGTTGATTTCATTTGTTCACTAAGCCCAATATGCACATATAAATTTGATTGGGTTAGTTAACGTGCACTGAAAGATCATCAGGCGGACCCGACAGTTGATAAGGTATCTATCCAATATGATACCATTCTTCTTAACATAATCCCAGTACCGCGAGTTAAATAAGTAAGTAAGTAGTCAGCTGGAGATCGAACCAACATCCTCCTTTAATACAAACAAGGTTTGCTCCGACTGATGACGCAATATAAATTGGCGTCATGTTATACGGTTAATCATTTAAGGGCTGTACTACGATCAGTTCGCATGCGAGTTGTTAGCTGTGCAGTTATGATATGGCTTTAGTATTACTCTTTGCGGATGATATTGTCATATTGTCAAATTCAGGTTCTGAGCTACAAGACAGTCTTAATCTCTTTAATGACTACTGCAAAAGGTGGAAACTGACTGTCAACATCAAGAAAACCAAAGTTATTATTCTGCAAACAACTACTCGGTTCACAAAAGGGTAAGTAATATTGCTGTTAGAGCAGAACTTGGTAGTTATCCCCTAATTACTGAAATTTGTACTCAAATGTACAAGTTTTGGTTAAGAGTAAAAAAAAATAAAGAATGCAGTAATATAGCGCACTGTGCTTATCAGTCAGAGTGTACAATCAATAGTAATTCATGGGCAAACTTTGTTAGCAAACAACTTGAAATAACTCGATTAAATGAAACGGATCATAATGCTAACATTTTTAAAAACAATCTTAAAAGAATTTGCTATGAACAAATTTTGTTACCAACTCTATCCAAAAAGGAAAATAATAAACTACGTATTTACAATAAATACAAATTAGATCATGAATTTGAACCATATCTGAATAAAATTAATAATTTAAATCACAGAGTAAGTGTAACCAAATTTAGAATTTCAGCACATAAACTACCAATTGAAAAATTAAGATACCAAAAAATACCCTCAGAGCAAAGATTTTGCACACTGTGTTCTGATCAGTCTGTTGATGAAATGCATGCTCTTTTTGACTGCAAACTGGGTGAAATTTTAAAGGAACGTAGCTACTTTTGGAATACTCTATCATTATACAATGATAGAATTACTTTATCAACACAATTTTACAATGTACTAACTTATAGTTGTTAGTGTTATCCGTTTTAACATTTTATTGTTTATATCTGTATTTCGTTTTATTGTGTTTTGTGTATGATTATTGTCCATGGTTAATGTATTTCCAATTCATTCATTTGAGTCAAATAAAATATACTATACTATTCTACGATTGATTTTGTCATCTGTCGTCGGGTGTTTGTCTATTGATAGTAACCAAGCAACACGTCCTCGTTTACATTTGCACTTTGATATCTAGTTATATGGCACGCATACAAACTGACCTTACCGGAACTAAAGTAAATCATTACTCATTACAGGCTGAATTTCCAGCATTGCGAAAAAGTATAACCGCTTCGATGTTAGTTTTTCTACACACTGACACATCACTTCAATAACAGTATGTGCGATTTCGAATCAACCTAAGTAATAGTTACATCGTCTGCTAATGTCAATATTTTGATAGAATACGTGCCGCAGACAGATTAGTGATGTATTCAAGTTAATTATCAATATCATGTATTTCATTTGTATTTGCGCATCAGTAAAACGCTGAAAGGATACCTCGCAGATGATACTGAAGCCAGTGAATCGTTCTGTGTAATAAATTTAAAGTAGACAACCTAGCAATTACATGTAAGTACAGTTCCGTGAATTTGTATATATTCTTAGCAGGGACAATTGCGTATTGACAGAAACAAACTGGATGGGGAGAGACTGTCGTGTGGTCCGTGCTTGGCTATGGCGAGTCCTGAATGGTGTTTATCTTTGTCTGGCTTTAAAGGTGATTGCCTATGACAGGTATTAGTCGATCCTTGACCAAGTATAACCCTCGGGGTATAACCAGATGGTTCTACGCTATTGCATGGCACCATCGACGCTCGGTTATGCTAATTCATCGTCGCTGCTTGGCAAGGTGTTTTACTGGGTGTATTAGGTATGTCATTGACTGATTAGTTAATGAACACGAATCAACAAATCATAATACAATGAATCGCCAATGCCAATCAATAAATTATAGATCACAACCAGAAAACAATAAATATGACCAGAAAAAAGTACTTAACTATGACAGAGTAAATATTAACTATTTTTGCGTATCGGTGTTAGAGAATAATTAGTGCTTGAACATGGTTGAAATTTTGATGCTTGAGTATTGCAGGGAAATGTTGTACTTGGGTAAGGAAAGGATAGTAGTGGTCGAGTATAGCAAAAACAGATTGTTGCTTGAATAAGGTAGTGAGAATTTATTTGGGTGTGGAAACAATGGTGTTTGAGTTATGGCGGGGAAAATTGGTGCATACTAGTATGTATGGCAAGGTAAATGGTGCTTGGGTTATGGCAGGAAAAATTTGGTGCATGGGTATGGGTATGGCAGGGGAAATTGGTTCTTGGGTATGAAGAAAAATGGTGCTTGGGTGTAGCAAGAAATAAATTGGTGCCCGGGTTTTGCAGGAAAAATGGTGCGTGAGTGTGGCAAGGAAAATGATATATTGGGCATGGTAGAAGAAAATTGTGCTTGTGTATAGCTATCGTATTTAACAAAGTGATCAAGTAATTGAGATAAAATAAACTTTATCCAGATTGAAAAATATTTTTTCAGTTGATTTGTTTGCATTGGGGTTATGTCACGTGACCGTACTAAGGCTGACACGCTATGCTCTGCCTATATCACCACGTGATAACGAGATATCGTTATAAGTTTGCCAACTTGAGGTTCAGTGTACTCGGTGGTTAATATACAGACTAGTTACTTTATGTATAATATAAATCAACCAATAATGATCCCATATACTTTGACTTGTTTCGAATCAGTCTGGATTGTTTGCCCGTAAATCAAAATTATTACCACATTCATTAATTCATACTTGATTTTCTTCTCAGATAGAGACAACTCAATTCATGGTGACCTTCAAATAGATGAGGTCAAACCCAACATGACGTCATTCATCATAAACTAAATATATGACTTGGTGATTTGATGAACGAAGATGGCAGATCGTCACTATAAACGCAAACAGGAAACACAACTGATAGCCACTCTCTCTCGATATTTTCGCCGAGTTGATAGACGAAAATTACTTACAATGATACTTGCGATGTCTTCCCTGAATCTTGTATATACGTTGTATGCTACTCCAACGAAGACCAGTTTTACCGAAGAACAAGCGAAGCCATTCAGTCATGAAAATCGATTAATGAACTATCCAAGGCAGTTATGGCAACGTATGTTTCATAAGAAAGACCCAACTAATATCTGCACAGAAAATGGGTTACTTTCTTCAATTGGTGTTTATCACGTGCACAATCCGTGTTCTGTCAAATCGCACTTCATAATGTATTTAATCATTTCAACAAAGGAAACAGCTTCACACAGAATGACTATTAGGAACACTTGGATAAAACACGGTAAAACTATGGATAGTATCCAATACATGTTTGTCATCGAACGCAATAACTCAATTAATTCAAAGCTTATAAAAGAGAAAGAACGTTACAGGGATTTGGTAATAGGAGACAGTGTCAAACTGATTCGGGCATTACATTGGGTCACTAAATGTTGTAAAGATGTCCACTACTTGGCCATAGTTACAGATGATGTATTTGTGAACACCGCTTTAGTGAAAAGGTGGCTTCAAAACACAACAGATTATGCGTACGCTTTTGTCAAACAAACGCAATCGCAGACAGACTACACACATCAACAAAAGAACGTTTCGTTTGACAAAATTGTGTCTTTTGAGAACAAACGATTTACAAGCGAATACCTAAATAATTCGTTTGCCATGTTTCTTCCTATGCATTTAATACATAGACACATTGACCTGATTGGCGGTGTACTAAACCAGCCAGCATTGAAACATCTACCTTATGTTACCGTGAAGACAGTACAAAAACTGACGAATACACAAAGTGTATGTGAACTAAAGCAGTCAATGACGTCATGGACAGAAACTCCCGATACTATGTTTATTTATAACATGAAACTGAACGTATGGGGCAAACACATCCAATGTGTACATAACAGCGCACATGGTTATATCCAACGCACGCTGACAGAACACTTCTATGTAAAATTCATTGTAAATCACAAATCTTGGTGTAAGCATGCATTTCATAGCATACCAACTCCTCACATATTGGCGATAGTTACATCGTCTGCTACAAATTTCGATGCTAGGCAGGCAATAAGAGAAACATGGGGAAATAATGACGAAACAAAAAGTAAAAACGTTAAGACATTGTTTCTTTTAGGTTTGCCACAAGATAAACTCACAATAGAACAGATAAAAGAAGAAGATGACGTAAATAATGATATCCTGGTAGCTGACTTCATCGATGATTACTACAACTTGACTTTGAAAACATTTGCACTTGTAGAATGGGTGAATCGTCACTGTTCCTTTGTGGATTACGTCATCAAAATTGACGATGACGTATTTATGAACTGGGATAACTTAGCTGCTTTACTGATGTTATCACCCCGTAAGAAGCTATACCTAGGCGACCCGTATGTTGGCACTCGACCAGTTCGTTTAACAAACAGTAAATGGTACACACCGGAAGAGGCATGGAATAACACATTCTACCCAGCATACATCAGTGGAGTGTGTTACGTAATGTCGATTGACGTTATAGTTGACATACATAATTTCTCTAAGACAATCAGCACCATACCTTGGGAGGATACTATGATGGGTATCTTAATGTCAAAACTGGACAATGTATCCCCAGTACCGAGTAAATTGTTTGATACCAATGGCATGCTACGTCATCACCCCTGTTACTTACGAGATGCAATTATATCTCATAAGTTCACACCAAACACTCTACGTCTTTACTGGTACTATTTTAACGTGAGAACAACCTGCAGCAAAAATAAACGACAAAAAATTATGAATCAAACTATTCGTAACTTTGGCAACCGAGTGGATGAACTACCTAAATTAAACAACACTGCTTTAAAGCAACTAGCGGTAGAATGCGGAAAGTGCACAGACGTTTTCTGTGATGGCGACACTTTCCTTATCGTCTTTGTTTTTTCCGAACCTGAACATTACGAACGTCGTAAATATACGCGGTTGACATGGACAAGGTTAAATAGACTCAGTAACAAGACTGCCAAGACTGTCTTCATTGTAGCATTTTCTGAAGATCCTTTGCTGCAATCTTTTATCCTGAATGAAATTGCCGTTGAGGGCGATATACTTTTGACCGGTGTTGACCTGAAAAATAATCAAGAGGCATTGACAGGCATGTCATATAAGCCTCAACTGGTTTTCTTAAACGCGATTACAAAGCAGTTATGTTCTTCTGCAAAGTACTTACTCAAAACCGAAGATGATGTGTTTGTTAATATTCATAATATATTGCACTTCTTGAAGACAGGATTGTCAACAAGCGTCATAGTGGGCGGGCTTCAAAGCCAACAGTTTGGTTCGAACACATCTGATGAACCACAATTTGCAAAAGTTTTCATTTCAGCAACAGATAATTCACCAATAGAATTCAACTATCGTCCTGGTGTCACATCAAACAACGAGGCATTGTTGTCAGATATTAGCTGTGGCAATGATAAACTGTGTGATGTGTGTACTTTACATCACATACTAACTATACAGGGATTTAAAGACCAGTTTATGTTAAAAGTTGTACAATCATTCTCAGACGACAGTTACTTCCATACTTGTAATATTAGCGGCGATGGAAGTGAGTTAGTGGACGAATTCCGCCAATACAAGCTACTGGAACCCATTCCGGAAATTCATGTTTTGTATGGCGGATGGATATACGAACGCACAATGGACGCACTACGGTACGGCTACTTAATAAATAAACCGCATCACTGCGATGGAGACGTATTTCTGTTAATAGTGGTCTTCTCCGGGCCGGGTAGTGGTTATCGATCTGCCGTACGGGCAACCTGGGCAAGTAACAACAGCTGGAATAACCACGTCATCAAACACGTCTTCTTTACTGGCAGCGCAGATAATTTGATGAATATCAGAGTGAGACACGAAGACATGATTCACGGTGACATTGTACAAGTAAACGTTAGTGACAATTTTCGGAATACAACCATTATAACTGCCATGGCATTGAAATGGTCAAGTTTATTTTGTCATTCAGCAAAATACGTTCTTTTCGTCAAACCACATATGTATATTAACATGCCTAGACTGATGCAGTTCTTAAAAAACCTACGCAATGAACATAATATCGCAATCGGTCAATTACAAACGCAGGCCACCCCAATTCGAAACCCTAATCATTTGTTTTACACCCCACAAAAACTGTATGAAGCAGATATCTATCCTCACTATTTAGTCGGAAGAAGCTGTGTGATGTCATCAAATGTGGTGCACAAATTGTCAGTGACGTCATCAAAAGTAGAGCTATTTCCGTGGGATGATGTTTACTTAGGAATGCTATTACAGGCAGCAGGAATCACTCCGTTCGGGCATTCCGATTTCATTACTAGCGCAGTTCCAGCGTCAGTTAGCAGATGTGAGAAGCACTCATACATTGCATGGAAAGTCGAAGATAATGAAAATATACATGTCACGTGGTCGGAGATGCACCAGCCATGTGTGGCACGTGGCATACACATTGACATGATTGGACGTCATTTCGTTATGCATAATTATTCACTGTGTAATAATTATGACGTCATGGTACTAATGATGGTGATATCGAAAGCGGAGCATAAAAACAAACGGAATGTTATCCGTCAAACATGGGCTGAGAAGAACGAAGCTACGAGGCACGTGTTTATTATTGGAAAACCACACAGCGATCACCTGCAAAGCATAATTCATGAAGTAGAACACAATCGTGACGTCATTCTGCTAAGTTCTCCTGACACATACGACGAATTAACATACAAATCCGTGATGGCAATGAAGTGGGCTGGGCAATATTGTCCACACGCCAGGTTCGTATTGAAAGTTGACGATGATGTCTTTATTAACACAGTTAACTTACTGGCATTTCTTCAACATGCTCCAGAACGGGGGTTCTACTTTGGGTATACAAATTACAAGATGGGGCCAGTTAAACAGAAAGATAATCACAACTACACACCAGATCATCTCTGGCCAGCTGGTAAAATCTACCCAGCATACAACGCGGGTCCTGCATACATAATATCCGGTGATGTAATTCAAAATATCAACTCAGCAATACACGATGTATTGTATTTGAACAACGAGGACGTGTTCATGGGATCTCTCCTTCAGGAGATCGGTATATTTCCAGTATCCAGTGACCGATTAGACATGAATGCTACTACAGATACATTCGGTAACATTATGGGAATGTTGGCATTACATCCAGTTAAACCACATCATATATTTGAACTGTGGTATGATATCACCGAAAAAGCCGAGGCGTACTCGAGTGAACTGGAGTACGAGCAAAACGATTTGTTTTCAATGCTATCTGAGAAATCTAATATATTTCCCGCAAACACACACGTGACCTGCGAGGGCAAATTACTCGTTGTTGTCACGAGTAAAGCCTCGCACAATGCATATAGAGATGCAATACGTAATACATGGGCACAGGACAAGGAAGATATCATTGTCAGATTTCTCGTTTATAGAGGGAAATCAGGAGGATATACCCCTGATATTTATAAGTTGGAAGAGGAAATTATGTTTTATAATGACGTAATCGATATAACAGGTGAACATGTGTTTTCGGAGTGGTTAAATCTTTTAGGTTTAAGATGGGGGTCCCTTTTTTGTAATGACGCAAAATACGTCATGCTAGTCCCAGATCATAGCTACATTCAAATACACAACGTTCTAAGTTACCTAGAAACACCACATATTCATAGTTTTATTTGTGGGAGAGGGAAAAATGTAGTAAACACAGACAATCGGCCAATCACCAACCAGATTGGCACTCAGAACGGTCATCATGCAAGTATATCTCAGATAGATGGAGGCGCATTCATATCGTCGTTGGACGTAGCAACAAGACTCATAGATATGGCGCTTATAACACCTGTTCTGCCAGACATGTATGTGTATATGACGTTACTCTTGGATAAACTAAATGTCTCAGTCACTCTTACTGACGAGTTTGACACGAATGCTGCTGCACGTGCAGGTGATGTATGTGCAATGCGTCATTTACTCCTATCATGTTACTTTGTTCCAAAACAAATGTATGCAGAATATCATGTTCTTAGAGAAGGTGACGTTAGTGACTGTTACCTGTACGTTGATAAGAAAGACATCCGGGTACTGATGAAGAAAGACATCCGGGTACTGATGGTAATATTAATAACGATATTCGTTGCACTGTGTGGAATAACAACTAAATGTATTTTCCGATATGTACTAGTAACATGATATAATTCGTTCTATAATGTATTCATGTATTTCAATGAGATTTGACTTGACACAATCTTACCATTCAGGGCGTGACAGGCACAAGGCGTGATTTCGCAAAAGTGGGCATGGTCATTTTTGTAACTCGATGCTCGTTCTCGTTGTCCGTAACTCGAACAATTCAGCATCTCGACAGGAACGAGTTTTGTTATGGCCGTCATGAAGCTTACCGCTAAATGCATGGCTGCGGGTATGGTCGTACATTTCTATTTGTCATAAGAAACTCTCCTTCTCTTTTCTGCCTTCCACCCGTACGTTTATGACACATGCCGATACAGGAAGACAGCAGAAGAGAAAAAAAACAACAATTATGACGTAATCTACAACTAAAAAAGGCGGAAGGTCTCACTGGTGATGCAGCCATAGTCTGTGTATTTAAGCCGCAGTGCAAAACCTGTCTGTTTTAAGTCAAATTAATGTTCATATTTTACTGAGCTATCTTAAGACAGTTTATTGAATTGGTCAATATTGGAATTTAAAGTGCGGTGATCGTCGCGCCGCGCATGTACGACATTTGTGTTGATAAACATTGATTTCCCCTACAATCCAATGCGCTCTTCTAATGGAATTCACAAGTGTGAGTTTTGACCTGGGCGCAAGTTGCATTAATTACCGCCGGTGACTTTATACTTTTCGATACCTAACTTCGTAACGTTTGTATTCGTTGATCTGCGCAACCGTCAAAGTCGCTATCTTTGTTCATAAGAGACTCATATCTTGCGCATGCGTGGCGCGACGACCACCGCCCTTTAACCAGCCTAATATAGTCTGGCAATCTGTGGTAATTGACGACTAAACGAGTACCATCATATTGCTAGCATGTTTGTATTCTGACCACTCATTCATATTCAGTTATTATTCGAGATTATAATCACTTTTATTACTTGTAAGTTTTTATTAATTAAAAGACGCCTCCACGCGCTTGTGAAGGCTCTTTGTACTTCGATATTCAATAGTTGTACTCTTTTGTTGTTGTTGTTTGGGGGTAAGTGTTTTTTGTACTGTACTTGTATTTTTATTGAAGGTCCAAATCTACATTAACAATTCCCAGCGAAATTGTGAGCCAAATGCACCAGTCTTTAGTGAAATGTAAGAGGATATGATAGATTGTGTTTTAATTTACACACATTAAGGTCACCGTGTACGATACAGTAATATACACTAAAACAACGTTTTGAACGAAAGGGACTTGGTGAGCGTTTGGGGGATTTGGAACCTAACAGCGGCTTCATTTGAACCTGTTGTCGGTCAAGAATTCTACATCAATGCAAAGATAGCTTCCACAGAAAATGTAACATTCGCAATTGTATTGCAAATGGGGGATGCCGATTGTTAAAGGGCGGCAGTAGTGTGACACATGTGTGACATTCGTGTTGATAAACATTGATTTTCCCACAATCCAACACGCTCTACTAACGGAAAAATGAATTTTGACCTGGGCACGACTTGCATTAATTACTGCCGGTGATACTTTCGATACCTGAAAAAATACCTAATTAAAGCTTTGTGTAGTCTCAGTTTGTACTCGTTTATCTGCGCAACAGTCAAAGTCACCATCTTTGTTTATATGAGACCCATATCTCGCGCATGCGTGGCGCGATGACTACCGCTCTTTAACAATAACAACAAAGAAAACAAAACATTGAGTTTCTAAAGTTTTAAATATTTTACAAACAATATGGGCCACCTATGCAGTGACTTCGTTGTACAATTTCTCGTTAACATAATCGTTGAGCTCAATGAAGACGTAATTGTTCATTGTCTATGTTTTTATGATTTCATTCATCCGACGAGTAGGTGTAAAAATAAATTTCATTAATTACGAGAACGACTGTGGATAATATATGATTCAGAGATAGCCACCCTCTGCTGCATGTACGAAAGGCTCACTGGACAAGGTACGAGTCTATAGTAGACAACACTGGGACGTAACGTCATTGTAAAATGGCGCCATCTATTGGTATCAAACGTTGTTTTGTAGACCTTGCTGGCATATTTCGTCAGCTAATTCTCGCTGTTATTACAACTCACATAATTGACTAGTCCTAACATAGGTGAGGTTTAGATCCTGGTCCTAACAT
>NW_003153809.1:2862-13259 GCF_000003605.2 Saccoglossus kowalevskii
AGTCCTTGAGTATGTAAGTACCAAGTTTCATTGAAATGTAATACTCACTACTTGTATCAAATGCTGAAAATTAATTAATTAAGGTAATTAACATGTACTGATATTACCATAAAAACTATCAGGTCTGGGCAGTGTCATATGACATCTATGTACCAAGTTTCATTGAAATGTGATGATTAGTACTTGAGATATCAGTGGAAAAACCGAAAATTGACTAATCATTATGCAAATTAGGTAATTAGTATTCACGGATTATTACCAAAAACTTATCAAAACCTAGCATTAGTTCAGAGCATCTATGTACAAAGTTTCATCAAAATCCAAAGAGTGGTTGTTTAGATATCAGTGGAACAGTCATGGAACAGCTAAGAATTAGCTAATTATCATGCAAATTAGGTAATTAATGAGCACGGATTTTTACCAAAATCTAATCAAATCTGCGCATTGGCCCAGAGCATCTATGTACCAAGTTTCATCAAAATCCAATGAGTGGTTCTTTAGATATCAGTGGAACAGTCATAGAACAGCTAAGAATTAGCTAATTATCATGCAAATTAGGTAATTAATGAGCACGGATTTTTACCAAAATCTAATCAAATCTGCGCATTGGCCCAGAGCATCTATGCACCAAGTTTCATCAAAAACCGATGTATTGTTCTTGAGATAGCAGTGGAACAGTCGGACACACATACACACATACACACACACACACACACACACACACACACACACACTAACTGCAAAGACTCCCATTATGTGTTTCGCACATGGGAGTAAAAAATTTGAAGGAGATATAGAACAATCCCCCTTTGCTAACACAACAAATGTTGAAACAATCTGATAATCGGTTGAATAAAAACAAAGTGATGGACTGACTGAATGACCTAGAGTTGCAGGGTTGGTAAATGCATATATGTAGCTGTACATTCAGACAGGCATAGATAACAAATCACATTCCTTTTTTTAAGACTTAAAAACAAGATCTTATTAGAGTCTAAGTATAACAACTGTTTCTTAACAATCACACCAATGTCTTTGTGTCAATAAGAAACATAAGTCATATAAATATTACCTTAATATCATTAGAAATATCCATCAGACCTTTACTTGCAGCACTCTTAACAATCGGTGTAATCAGGCCATTGGGTGTTGCCACAGCAACAGATATATCAATATTTTGCAGAAATTTAACTGAATCACCTGCCCATGTGGCATTGACCTCGGGAACATTCTGGAACAAGCCCATACATAAAAAGGTGACATATTTAAATGAATTACTGTAAAATCTGTATTAAAAGCCGCAGCTTCTAATAAAATGGTACAATGCAACAGAGGGGATGCGGCTTCTATTAGAGCATCTACACATATGAGAAATGGTGAATTTGTGGGTCTCAATTGTTCAAAAAGAATCGGTGCGGCGGTAATAGCAATACAACTCAGCAATAGATCTTGCATAAAAGGTAATTTACAAAGCAAACTAATAACCTTAAATAATGCCCTTTTTTTATTTGTGCTAGTCTAAGACATTGAATCTCATCTTCGTCTCTCCTGACTTTTTTTAATGTGCATTGCATTGCATAGTCCATGTGAGTTTAAGAAATATATAAAGTTAGAACATCAAGAATGTCAGAGATATGGCTCCAAAATTGCATTCACTAAAACCAAATGGCCACCAGTTGACCATTTTGTGTCAAATCTGACAAAGTGACGTGCATTGAAGTTCTATAAAGTTTAATGTACTTACCCAGTGTGAACAAAATCTGTCTATGCAATCAATTGTAGAAGTAGCTTAGTAAAAAGACTTCATGTAGATGCTACTTCTAAGCGGAAATTTTCAAATCATGAATAAGGTATGGTTGCATGCAAGTACAAAACATTATAAATATGTCTCACCTTTAAAGTTACAGCTATGGCTTTAATTAGGAAGTCATTCACAGAAACTTTTACATTTTCTTTAGCAAGATTTTTACGCAACTGCAGAACCTCATCCATCCGGCAGTCTACGGTAGCATACGCATGAGGTGTAGATTGCTGCAGAACAAAGACACATGGTTTAGTTTTTTTAATAACCTTCATGCACTGTTTTTTCTGAGAAGATCTTGAAGAGATTTTATAAGAATACAAATTCCTTAAGGAAGCAGAACAGAGTAAGATATTTATAAATATTTTATTTGAAAAATTGAGGAAACAACCTTGCACATGTCTTATGAAAGTCAGTGTGACTTACATGTGACAATTATATAATCCCATAATACTTTCTCTTAAGTTGACGTAAGTACACACACAGGATTACTGTCAGAGTAATATCAATCCTTGCCTGTGGCTCGGATTGGTACAAAACTCAGTAATCACTACGTCTGCTGAAAATATCATGGGATTATGTACAAGAATACCCCAAGACATATTGAATGAGTAACATAAAATATGAATGATTTAAGAATGCAATTTTAATACCGTTGGTTATCTTAAGCTAATTCAAACTTACGATAATGTCTGTTGATACAAGTTAATTATTATCTCAGCCCTTTTCTTCACAGTAATGAATAGAAAATACTTTCTAACAGCAAAAGATGAATCCTAGCAGAAATGCTCACCTTAGATTCAAGTAATCGCCTGGCTATCGTCTTTCTCATGTTATTGAGTTCTAAGTCAGTAAATGTGTTCTGTTGGAATAAAAAAACAATCAGTATTGAGATACAGAGTAGTAAGGTAAAGTAACATGTAATACATTACACAGTATGATATGTAACAGAAAGAATTATAGGGAAATTCTCTCATCTCAAATCAATTGTAAGTAAATAGTTACATTATAAGTAAACACATCATCGTGCATAATCATTTTACTCTATGAGCTATGTATATGTCTTGATAGACGGTCAAAAGCAGCATGTAGTTGTTGCTTGCCTAGGCTAGACAACATTAGCATATGTATTAAACATATTGTGGTGCTATGCAATCCATCACCTGCTGCTGACAGTTTCTTCCATTCATTTTGACTATCCATGGAGACTTTCAGCTGGTCATGTGTTATAGTATTGTGACCAGTGTTTCCCTATAAAAGCAAATTTGGCAACGAAATGTGTTTTCATCTCAAAAACTACATGGGGTCAGGTGTATTTGGATACAAAATGCATAAAATTAAAAGGAATAAATCTCTCACTGATTGAGAAAATTTCTGAAAAAGAAGACACTGATTAGAACAGATGAATAATTTATATGAGTTATATGGATTTATATGGATAACACTTATGATGAAAGATCCACTACACTCTACATGCTGCACAGATTTTTTATTTTGACACACCTGACACCACATAGTGCAAAACACCATGCCAGTACAGTATCAGAACACTGAACTAAAAACCTTAAACCAAATTGCAAACTCTTTGATTTAAGGAAAACATCAACATACTTTCAATATTAAAATACACTATGCATAAAGTCAGATATACTGCCAAAACACAAAATATGCAACAAACTCGAACACAATGGTGCAGCGACAAAGTCCACGATTCTTAGACCCTTTATAGGGACGAATTGCGCAAAATCTAATTCTCAGAGCTTGCAGCCTCAGTGTGTTGGCAATACATGCAGCGAGTGCTACTGAAAATCTTGCGAAAATGCAACAAAACTTTCTCTCCAATAAGTCTAATAGAGAAAACAAATATTTCCACATTAACATGTCCCTTGACGTTATTTGCTTACATTCACAAAGAAGGTACCTGAATGGAGGTAAGACATTGAAATATGTCTACATGTAATGCATGAATCTGATTGGCTGTCATGGTCATGAGGTATACATCATTCAAGGCATAGCATATCGTTGTAGAGTCTTACCTTTGAGGGCAGTGTTGGAGGAGTTGTAGATATTGGCTTTGTAGTTGATTTAGGACTAGCTACTGTAATGTCACCTGGTGATTTTGGTTTTGCATCTATACTTGCAGGTTTGGATATTCTGATTAATGTTTTATCACCAGCAACCACCTTTAGCAAATCTCTAATAAATAAACATAACGTAACTATTACAAGCTTGTTAATTGAGAATGTAGATTAAATACTGTAGAATACTTTATTTTCGCTTGGAATTTATTTACGCTATTTTCGCTGAAGGGATGATTCAGTGAAAATAAAATCCACTGAATATACTTTTTTTCCTATATTTCACATTCGATTAATCAAAAATCAGTGAAAATAAATTCCATAAAGAACGCCCAAAAAGCCTTTTCAGCGAAAATTAATTCCAGCGAAAATAAAGTATTCCACAGTAACAAACGGATGGATACAAACTAAAAATACAAAATACTGTTGAAACAATTCTGATCAAAAATGGACAAGAAAAATTAAGTCATCATGATTACATAAACAAATTAATTAATATTCATGTTTCTCAAATAATACATGTACTGTATTAATCTCAGTTTCCCTTATAGAATAAGACAACATGAATTGTATAAAAAAATCCAAACAATGGCGGAAATAGATGTCTTTGTAGAGCGTCCTCAAAATAAATTTGATAATACTCTGTACTATGAGATACTAACTATTGTCATGATTATTAGTGACCCCATGATGCTTTTGCCATATGCCAAACATGGTAGTTTATTTGGCTGTTGCCATGGCAATTACAATTGTTACCTTGTTACAAATCCCAACCCATGGATGAAACATACAAAATGTACCAAGTATAAAAGCAACTGAGATGGTAGCTTTTAGTAGAAGTCGAAAACATATTTTACCAAAAATATCAATACTATAGTATAGAAAATATTGTCATGAAAGGATAACATTTCATAGACCCCCTCCCACATAAATACTAAATATACTGGTAATAGCATGCATGAATTAGCAATTACCATTATGATTATTATTAATGGCAACAAAATGTCGTGAAATGGATCTGTGGGATAAGAAGGATCTCATAATTCCTGACCATGTGATATTGGATTCATTATGTTCACATGTTCCTCGCCAAATAACTACACTCGTTCAATAAATTCAATACCATAGAGTAATTAATAGACAAGTTTTGAGTTCCACTGTGATCTTGCGCACTCTGGTATAAAAACATTCCAATATTGTTTGCATACAGGAGTTAATTTTGCTGCGTAACGTTCGATAGCTCATCTGAATGCCAAGGGCCATTGAAACCAGAAAATAAATTGCGAGAGCTAGAAATCAACTCCCTATTCTTGCACAGAAACTGACTAATGGTGTTATGACTTGAAGATCCTGTACATTGTACTAGACGAAACTCACCCTTTAAGAACTCTACCATGATGTCCACTGCCAATTATATCATTAATATTCAAATTATGTTGTTCTAATAACACTCGGACAGCAGGTGATAAAAGAGTACTGTAAATAAACATATATGAACACCTTAGAGGTAAATACCCTGAGCACCACAACCTTTATTGGTCAAGTTCATTAACAACTGTCATGAAATGATACCAGCCCATTATAGGGTCAAGGACTGACTATTAATCATTGTCAATGCAACTGACAACACAAAATAGAGAAAGATGTCAGGTAAATTTCATTGAATCCAAAAACAAAATGGCATGCATATAAAAACCATTATAATATGTCTTGCATTTGTACCTAATTAAACAGAATTGGGAAATGCCTGTAATAGAAATGGGAAAGGCCACAAAAAATGTCTTCTACTATGCCTTGTCTACATACAAATGTATCGACTGGATAAAACTGGTCCAGACATGTCTGAGAAATAGCTCTGAATAGATTTATACATTAACAGACCCAAAAACAGTTTTTCACAGGTACAACAACTCAGTAAATAGCCTACAACTTATTACACATAGACAGTATAAAAGAAAATGATTTGAATTGAGTGCAGTTTATAACATATATAGTAATGAAATTGTAATATAATTATTCTTGTTACAATGGTAAATTAATTCAGTATATGAACAACTGTAATTCTTGATTCCCAATTTTCCATTAGTACATGTGTAACCTGCCAGGCAACGGGCGAGGGTAGGACAGAAATATAAAATGTCAAAAATGAACAATAGACATGCAACTCCCAAAAAACTCAGTGGCATATTCAAAACAATTATTAAAAGATAACAGAGTGAGCATGGGTGGATAAAAAATAAATATGACTGTGATGTTGTTTTTTAACTCCCAAAATACCTCCAAAAATCTGAAAATATTACGCTATAGCCAATTAAAATTTGCATGTTTGTATGTCTTGCTTAGGCAGAACAGTGAAAACATTTTCAAAGGCTGATACGAGTAAGTTGAAAGATGATGGCCCTTTTATTTGAGGTGATTTTAGGCCACAAGTTGGAAACATGAACTAAGACTGTTATTACATTTGAAATGGATGTCACTGTTCGCAATAATTATTGACTGTAATAGGGTGAGTTTTCACTTGTCAAATAACCCTACAGCGCCCTCTCTGGTCACTTCCTATACTTCAGTATATGTGACCACCAAGATCTGGTATACATTGTATGATAATCAAAAGGTCTATTTATCTGTTTTGAATCCAGTAAAAATCAAATACCTCATATGATCAGACTGATCTATTAAACATCTACAATCTAAAGAGAAAAATTCAATGACGTTTCCATTTCAATCTGAAATCATATTTTATAAGAACATCCTAGAAATGATTTATTTAAAAAACATGTAATAATTTGTTGAACAAACAGGAAATTGTTGTTTTGATAAATTTGATTAAAATAATTATTATTGCAAGAGCTCTGGCATCGCTTACAAATTTGTGACAATTACCATATTTATAAATTATTTTGAACGTCAAGTCAAATATGTAAATTATGGTAACACTACAATTTCTTAAATTACTTTTCTCTATTACTTTTACATTGTTGGAAAAATAACAAAATATGTACAAATATTCATTTGTACATGCAGTTTTATAAAACAAGTTGCCCATGAAATATACCTTGATTTGTTATCTGCAGCTTGTGCTGTACTAGTACTCGCATCAGGTACAGTAACTTCCCCACTAGAGGGCGCTGATGGCCCTGCTTCAGCTGGTATCTGTACATTTCTATAATCAGATCCTTCCTCAACTATAAGAGCTATTAAAGAGCCGATTGCCACATTACTGGTACCCTCCGCAACCTGAAGTTTAGAAGAAACATAGCCATGAAAATATTTTTTGGAATCTATTTACATGTCAACATTAATTTTGTTAGTACAAACTGGATTAATATGCTTCCAGTTTTTATTTTTTAATTGAAAAAGACAGTCCTACATAATTTTTTTTAGCTCTGCTTATCATACATGTATGAGTGATTGCCCATCATCCGCATCAGCTTTTTACTTTTTCAACTTCCTCTTGAAAACTACAAGCCTGATTGCTTAGATACTTGGTGTATGTTTACCTTAGACAGACCTCTCTTAAAATTGTACGATGATATCTTCAATTTCCTAATTTTGATGAATATTTTTGTAATTTTTAGAAAAAGTGATATTTTTAACTTCTTGTTAAAACCGTTAGTCTAATTGCTTTGATATTATACATATAGGTACATACAGGTGTACCTTTTCCCAGATTTGTGTGTAAAGTAGAAGAAAAGAAATATGAAAATGATGAAAGACTCCATGACTTTTAAGATCTAGTTGAGCATTATAAAACTGTCCGTAGCAACAGACTAAGATCTAGTCGAGTCAAATTTTATTCCATATCTACCCCAAAATTGCACTTGCTAGTTACACCAAAATTAAACATGGTTGACAATTCATAGTGATTAACTTTCAAATTTGAAGATTATGAGATAAAAATTTTTTTTGAGGTAAATCATTTTAAGTGAAATTTGATGAATATCTTGAAAAGTACAATGTATATATATAAAACATGTACCATATTAAAATTCGCCGAGATTGCAAACTGGTTTACCATAATATCCAAGTTTGCAAGAAATCGGATTAAAACTGTTTCTGATCAGTTATTGTAACCACAAGAAAAAGTTTTAAGACAACAACGAGGACATATACAATGTACCTTGCCTATTATCCATGACAAGGTAAAAATGGACAATTGCTTAAGAATCTTGAAACAGAATTCAATACAGGATGAATATATATTTGAAATAAATCTATACTGTGTAGTCAAATATCAATTTAGTAAAAGACTTCTTACTAAAATTTTAGCTAAAATTCCCTCTTCTTCTGTGTCCATAGAATTTACATTTTTATCAGTTTCAATATCACATAGGTAATCACCAGGGTGGACTGTGTCACCTGTAAACAAGAGTACCATTAAGGCCAAGATAATAAGGATCAAGAAAGCTTAGAAAGAACTACTGTGTGCTGAACATATTGGAGGCATGAAGTACATGTACAAATAAGAAATACTACATATTTACAGTTAGCACATAATGCTTCTATTAGAATGAATACACCATTTAAAAATACATGCCATGCATGGCACAGTACTCGTTAATTATCAAATTTGAAATATATAGTTTTGTTTACAGTAATATAGTTGGAACATAAACATGTCAGAAGTATGGATCAAGAAGATGATGCTTGATTATGATGGTTTTTTAACATTAAAATGATTGACATCTTGTATCTGATCGTCAAATGTGTACTTGTTCATATTGAGAAATATTGCTCTGGAACAGCATTAATTAAAAACAAAATGGCCACCAGTCGGTCAATTTGAATACATATATATGTATAACAAGATGTAAAATGAATATATAAAATTTGATCATAATCAGTCAAAGCATGGCAGAGATATGGCACTAGAACTGCATTCATTAAGACAAAATGGCCACCAGTCGGCCATTTTAAATTGGATCGGAAAAATAAAATAATGTGGATCAAGGTCCTATAATGTCAAACGTATGTACTAAGTTTGAACAAAATCCATTCATAAACGGCAAGATCCAGTTCTGAAAGGCCAGAAATGCTTGATTTTTGATGATTTTTTCAGCACAAAAACGGCTGCCATTTGAATTGATTCAGGCATGTCTAAGATACAGGTCCGGACGCAAGCACAGACCCACGGACGCGCAAAAGTTAAAACATAAGTCCCTGTTTTCAGACTGTGTCCGAGCGGGGACTAAAAACTGCAAGCAATGATCAAGGTTGTTCCAAGTACATGTAGCTATAAATATTTAATGAAATAATGACCATATACAACAACTTGATATTTTGTTCATGTATGGATATTTTGTTCATGTATATTTTAACCAAACACTAATCAGGTCTAAGCTTTATCCCAGAGTATGATACTATCTATGTACCATGAAAATCTGATAATTGGTTCTTGAGATACATGTATCAGTAGAACAGACACACACATACACGTATTACCGTCATTAACTTTTAATATAGTTGTGATATGAGCTCAATTAAAATGCGCTCCTATATAGGGTTGCGTTTTAATTAAAGTTTAATTAAACTCAACTACAAAGCAATTCAACATAGAAATGTGTTTTTAATTAAGTTTAATTAAATAAAGGCAATTACCTTCTTTCTTCAACCATTTTACAATGGTTCCCACTTCCATTGTAGGTGACAATGCAGGCATTGTAACTGGAATACCTGGTATATCTCCTCCTAGTGGTGTGGATACAAAAACACATAAACATGAGTGTTGCCTTTAAAGTGAATCAGAATATTAGTAGTGATATTCCCATGTGCATGTACATCCGACATATTAGTTGTTATGTTACAAGATGTATAGGAACCCAGGTCTCAAACAGATGCAATGGTTTTATATGATGTACAAAACCACCACTTTAACCTTGACAGTGGCCGTAGACACTACATTAACCTTCAGTGTCCATATACACTACATTAACCTTCACAGTGGCCATAGACACTACATTAACCTTCAGTGTACATATACACTACACTAACCTTCAGTGTCCATAGACACAGCATTAACCTTCAGTGTCCATATACACTACATTAACCTTCACAGTGGCCATAGACACTACATTAACCTTCAGTGTACATATACTAGGGAGTACAGCGAAAAAATAAATTATTCCAAATAGTTTTATTGACAGTATGACTTTGTTACTCAGTCAAAAAGAAACAAAACAAAAAAAAATTGAACAAAATTGGTTCAGTAGTTTTCAAGATATTGCATGTTGAATGTACTGAAAAACGTGCATTTTTGGTAAAATTGCTGGAAAAATCGTCAAATCAAGCATTTTCAAGTTTTAGATCACTGATAACACCAGGAAAATGTAATCTGGAAAGATGTTTTTTTTTTTGTTAACAACAGCATTATACTTGTTTTAATAAAATTTAACTAAGTAGTCTCTTACAATACACCACAATCTGCACAGAAGACAGGCAAAGTTTGACAAAATTCAGTTTGACTTAGTTTTTTTGGGTGCGGCACCGTTGAAAATTGGCATATTCATGAAGTTTCGAGA
>NW_003153819.1:8729-23527 GCF_000003605.2 Saccoglossus kowalevskii
TGTAATATGACAGTGTCACCAATCTACTCATGTATTAGGACAGTAAGTGTCACCAATCAACTCATGTAATATAACAGTAAGTGTCACCAATCCAATCATGTAATATGACAGTAAGTGTCACCAATCTACTCATGTACTATGGCAGTAAGTGTTATAAATCCACTCATGTTTTATGACAGTAAGTGTCACTATTCAACTCATGTAATATGACTGTGTCACCAATTTACTCATGTATTAGGACAGTAAGTGTCACCAATCTACTCATGTAATATGACAGTAAGTGTCACGGTTCTACTCATGTAATATGACAGTAAGTGTCGCAATTCCTCTCATGTATTAAAACAGTGTTATAAATCCACTAATGTAATATGACAGTATGTGTTACCAATCTACTCATTTAATATGACAGTAAGTGTCACCAATCCACTCATGTAATATGAGAGTAAGTGTCGCCAATCTACTCATGTAATACTACAGTGTCACCAATCCAGTCATGTAATATGACAGTAAGTGTCACTATTCCACTAATGTAACATGACAGTAAGTGTTACCAATCTGCTCATTTAATATGACAGTAAGTGTCATCAATCCACTCATGTAATATTACAGTATGTGTCACCAATCTACTCATGTACTATGGCAGAAAGTGTTATAAATCCACTCATGTTTTATGACAGTAAGTGTCACCATTCAACTCATGAAATATGACAGTGTCACCAATCTACTCATGTATTAGGACAGTAAGTGTCACCAATCTACTCATGTAATATTACAGTAAGTGTCACCAATCTACTCATGTAATATTACAGTAAGTGTCACCAATTTATTCATGTAATTTGACAGTAAGTGTCGCCATTCCACTGATGTAATATGAGAGTAAGTGTTATCAAGCCACTCATGTAATATGACAGTAAGTGTCATCAATCTACTCATGTAATATGACAGTAAGTGTCACTAATCCACTCATTTAATATGACAGTAAGTGTCACCAATCCACTCATGTAATATGACAGTGTGTGTCATCAATTAACTCACGTAATATGAAAGTAAGTGTCGCCAATCAAGTCATATAATATGACTGTGCCACTAATCCACTCATTTAATATGACAGTAAGTGACATCAATCTACTCATGTAATATGACAGTAAGTGTCACCAATCCACTCATGTAATATGAGAGTAAGTGTTATCAATCCACTCATGTAATATGACAGTAAGTGTCAAAAATCCACTCATGTAATATGACAGTAAGTGTCACGGTTCTTCTCATGTAATATGACAGTATGTGTCGCAATTCCACTCATGTATTAAAACAGTGTTATAAATCCACTAATGTAATATGAGAGTAAGTGTTACCAATCTACTCATTTATTATGACAGTAAGTGTCACCAATCCACTCATGTAATATGACAGTAAGTGTCGACAATCTACTCATGTATTGTGACAGTAAGTGTTACCAATCCAGTCATGTAATATGACAGTAAGTGTCACAATTCCACTAATGTAACATGACAATAAGTGTTGCCAATCTACTCATTTAATATGACAGTAAGTGTCACCAATCCACTCATGTAATATTACAGTAAGTGTCACCAATCTACTCATGTACTATGGCAGAAGGTGTTATAAATCCACTCATGTTTTATGACAGTAAGTGTCACCATTCAACTCATGTAATATGAGAGTAAGTGTCACCAATCCACTCATGTAATATGAGAGTAAGTGTCGACAATCTACTCATATATTATGACAGTAAGTGTCACCAATCCAGTCATGTAATATGAGAGTAAGTGTCGACAATCTACTCATGTATTATGACAGTAAGTGTCACCAATCTACTCATGTAATATGACAGTGTCACCAAACTACTCATGTAATATTACAGTAAGTGTCACCAATTTATTCATGTAATTTGACAGTAAGTGTCGCCATTCCACTCATGCAATATGACAGTAAGTGTCATCAATCTACTCATGTAATATGACAGTAAGTGTCACCTTTCCACTCATGTAATATGCGAGTAAGTGTTATCAATCCACTCATGTAATATGACAGTAAGTGTCACCAATCCACTCATGCAATATGACAGTAAGTGTCAAAAATCGACTCGTGTAATATGACAGTAAGTCTCACCAATCCACTCTTGTAATATGAGAGTAAGTGTCTACAATCTACTCATGTATTATGACAGTAAGTGTCACCAATCCAGTCATGTAATATGAGAGTAAGTGTCACTATTCCACTAATGTAACATGACAGTAAGTGTTACCAATCTACTCATTTAATATGACAGTAAGTGTCACCAATCCACTCATGTAATATTACAGTAAGTGTCACCAATCTACTCATGTACTATGGCAGAAAGTGTTATAAATCCACTCATGTTTTATGACAGTAATTGTCACCATTCAACTCATGTAATATGACAGTGTCACCAATCTACTCATGTATTAGAACAGTAAGTGTCACCAATCTACTCATGTAATATTACAGTAAGTGTCACCAATTTATTCATGTAATTTGACAGTAAGTGTCGTCATTCCACTGATGTAATATGAGAGTAAGTGTTATCAAGCCACTCATGTAATATGACAGTAAGTGTCTCCAATCTGTTCATGTAATATGAAAGGAAGTGTCACTAATCCACTCATTTAATATGACAGTAAGTGGCATCAATCTACTCATGTAATATTACAGTAAGTGTCACCATTCCACTCATATAATATGAGAGTAAGTGTTATCAATCCACTCATGTAATATGACAGTGTGTGTCATCAATTAACTCATGTAATATGACAGTAAGTGTCGCCAATCTAGTCATGTAATATGACTGTGTCACTAATCCACTCATTTAATATGACAGTAAGTGGCATCAATCTACTCATGTAATATTACAGTAAGTGTCACCATTCCACTCATATAATATGAGAGTAAGTGTTATCAATCCACTCATGTAATATGACAGTAAGTGTCACCAATCCACTCATGTAATATGACAGTAAGTGTAAAAAATTCACGCGTGTAATATGACAGTAAGTCTCACCAATCTACTCATGTATTATGACAATAAGTGTTACCAATCCACTCATGTAATATGACAGTAAGTGTCACCAATCTATTCATGTACTATGGAAGTAAGTGTTATTAATCCACTCATGTTTTATGACAGTAAGTGTCACCATTCAACTCATGTAATATGACAGTGTCACCAATCTACACGTGTATTAGGACAGTACGTGTCACCAATCAACTCATGTAATATTACAGTAAGTGTCACCAATCCATTCATGTAATATGACAGTAAGTGTCACCAATCTACTCATGTACTATGGCAGTAAGTGTTATAAATCCACTTATGTTTTATGACAGTAAGTGTCACTATTCAACTCATGTAATATGACTGTGTCACCAATCTACTCATGTATTAGGACAGTAAGTGTCACCAATCTACTCATGTAATATGACAGTAAGTGTCACGGTTCTACTCATGTAATATGACAGTAAGTGTCGTAATTCCTCTCATGTATTAAAACAGTGTTATAAATCCACTAATGTAATATGACAGTAAGTGTTACCAATCTACTCATTTAATATGACAGTAAGTGTCACCAATCCACTCATGTAATATGAGAGTAAGTGTCGCCAATCTACTCATGTAATACAACAGTAAGTGTCACCAATCCAGTCATGTAATATGACAGTAAGTGTCACTATTCCACTAATGTAACATGACAGTAAGTGTTACCAATCTACTCATTTAATATGACAGTAAGTGTCATCAATCCACTCATGTAATATTACAGTATGTGTCACCAATCTACTCATGTACTATGGCAGAAAGTGTTATAAATCCACTCATGTTTTATGACAGTAAGTGTCACCATTCAACTCATGAAATATGACAGTGTCACCAATCTACTCATGTATTAGGACAGTAAGTGTCACTAATCCACTCATTTAATATGACAGTAAGTGTCACCAATCCACTCATGTAATATGACAGTGTGTGTCATCAATTAACTCACGTAATATGACAGTAAGTGTCGCCAATCTAGTCATATAATATGACTGTGCCACTAATCCACTCATTTAATATGACAGTAAGTGACATCAATCTACTCATGTAATATGACAGTAAGTGTCACCATTCCACTCATGTAATATGAGAGTAAGTGTTATCAATCCACTCGTGTAATATGACAGTAAGTGTCACCAATCCACTCATGCAATATGACAGTAAGTGTCAAAAATCGACTCGTATAATATGACAGTAAGTCTCACCAATCCACTCTTGTAATATGAGAGTAAGTGTCTACAATCTACTCATGTATTATGACAGTAAGTGTCACCAATCCAGTCATGTAATATGAGAGTAAGTGTCACTATTCCACTAATGTAACATGACAGTAAGTGTTACCAATCTACTCATTTAATATGACAGTAAGTGTCACCAATCCACTCATGTAATATTACAGTAAGTGTCACCAATCTACTCATGTACTATGGCAGAAAGTGTTATAAATCCACTCATGTTTTATGACAGTAAGTGTCACCATTCAACTCATGTAATATGACAGTGTCACCAATCTACTCATGTATTAGAACAGTAAGTGTCACCAATCTACTCATGTAATATTACAGTAAGTGTCACCAATTTATTCATGTAATTTGACAGTAAGTGTCGTCATTCCACTGATGTAATATGAGAGTAAGTGTTATCAAGCCACTCATGTAATATGACAGTAAGTGTCTCCAATCTGTTCATGTAATATGAAAGGAAGTGTTACCGATATACTGATGTAATATGACAGTAAGAGTCATCAATCTACTCATGTAATATGACAGTAAGTGTCACTAATCCACTCATTTAATATGACAGTAAGTGTCACCAATCCACTCATGTAATATGACAGTGTGTGTCATCAATTAACTCATGTAATATGAGAGTAAGTGTCGCCAATCTAGTCATGTAATATGACTGTGTCACTAATTCACTCATTTAATATGACAGTAAGTGGCATCAATCTACTCATGTAATATTACAGTAAGTGTCACCATTCCACTCATATAATATGAGAGTAAGTGTTATCAATCCACTCATGTAATATGACAGTAAGTGTCTCCAATCCACTCATGTAATATGACAGTAAGTGTAAAAAATTCACGCGTGTAATATGACAGTAAGTCTCACCAATCTACTCATGTATTATGACAATAAGTGTTACCAATCCACTCATGTAATATGACAGTAAGTGTCACCAATCTATTCATGTACTATGGAAGTAAGTGTTATTAATCCACTCATGTTTTATGACAGTAAGTGTCACCATTCAACTCATGTAATATGACAGTGTCACCAATCTACACGTGTATTAGGACAGTACGTGTCACCAATCAACTCATGTAATATTACAGTAAGTGTCACCAATCCATTCATGTAATATGACAGTAAGTGTCACCAATCTACTCATGTACTATGGCAGTAAGTGTTATAAATCCACTTATGTTTTATGACAGTAAGTGTCACTATTCAACTCATGTAATATGACTGTGTCACTAATCTACTCATGTATTAGGACAGTAAGTGTCACCAATCTACTCATGTAATATGACAGTAAGTGTCACGGTTCTACTCATGTAATATGACAGTAAGTGTCGCAATTCCTCTCATGTATTAAAACAGTGTTATAAATCCACTAATGTAATATGACAGTAAGTGTTACCAATCTACTCATTTAATATGACAGTAAGTGTCACCAATCCACTCATGTAATATGAGAGTAAGTGTCGCCAATCTACTCATGTAATACAACAGTAAGTGTCACCAACCCAGTCATGTAATATGACAGTAAGTGTCACTATTCCACTAATGTAACATGACAGTAAGTGTTACCAATCTACTCATTTAATATGACAGTAAGTGTCATCAATCCACTCATGTAATATTACAGTATGTGTCACCAATCTACTCATGTACTATGGCAGAAAGTGTTATAAATCCACTCATGTTTTATGACAGTAAGTGTCACCATTCAACTCATGAAATATGACAGTGTCACCAATCTACTCATGTATTAGGACAGTAAGTGTCACCAATCTACTCATGTAATATTACAGTAAGTGTCACCAATTTATTCATGTAATTTGACAGTAAGTGTCGCCATTCCACTGATGTAATATGAGAGTAAGTGTTATCAAGCCACTCATGTAATATGACAGTAAGTGTCATCAATCTACTCATGTAATATGACAGTAAGTGTCACTAATCCACTCATTTAATATGACAGTAAGTGTCACCAATCTACTCATGTACTATGGAAGTAAGTGTTATTAATCCATTCATGTTTTATGACAGTAAGTGTCACCATTCAACTCATGTAATATGACAGTGTCACCAATCTACTCATGTATTAGGACAGTACGTGTCACCAATCAACTCATGTAATATTACAGTAAGTGTCACCAATCCATTCATGTAATATGACAGTAAGTGTCACCAATCTACTCATGTACTATGGCAGTAAGTGTTATAAATCCACTCATGTTTTATGACAGTAAGTGTCACTATTCAACTCATGTAATATGACTGTGTCACCAATCTACTCATGTATTAGGACAGTAAGTGTCACCAATCTACTCATGTAATATGACAGTAAGTGTCACGGTTCTACTCATGTAATATGACAGTAAGTGTCGCAATTCCTCTCATGTATTAAAACAGTGTTATAAATCCACTAATTTAATATGACAGTAAGTGTTACCAATCTACTCATTTAATATGACAGTAAGTGTCACCAATCCACTCATGTAATATGAGAGTAAGTGTCGCCAATCTACTCATGTAATACAACAGTAAGTGTCACCAATCCAGTCATGTAATATGACAGTAAGTGTCACTATTCCACTAATGTAACATGACAGTAAGTGTTACCAATCTACTCATTTAATATGACAGTAAGTGTCATCAATCCACTCATGTAATATTACAGTATGTGTCACCAATCTACTCATGTACTATGGCAGAAAGTGTTATAAATCCACTCATGTTTTATGACAGTAAGTGTCACCATTCAACTCATGAAATATGACAGTGTCACCAATCTACTCATGTATTAGGACAGTAAGTGTCACCAATCTACTCATGTAATATTACAGTAAGTGTCACCAATTTATTCATGTAATTTGACAGTAAGTGTCGCCATTCCACTGATGTAATATGAGAGTAAGTGTTATCAAGCCACTCATGTAATATGACAGTAAGTGTCATCAATCTACTCATGTAATATGACAGTAAGTGTCACTAATCCACTCGTTTAATATGACAGTAAGTGTCACCAATCCACTCATGTAATATGACAGTGTGTGTCATCAATTAACTCACGTAATATGACAGTAAGTGTCGCCAATCTAGTCATGTAATATGACTGTGTCACTAATCCACTCATTTAATATGACAGTAAGTGGCATCAATCTACTCATGTAATATTACAGTAAGTGTCACCATTCCACTCATATAATATGAGAGTAAGTGTTATCAATCCACTCATGTAATATGACAGTAAGTGTCACCAATCCACTCATGTAATATGACAGTAAGTGTAAAAAATTCACGCGTGTAATATGACAGTAAGTCTCACCAATCTACTCATGTATTATGACAATAAGTGTTACCAATCCACTCATGTAATATGACAGTAAGTGTCACCAATCTATTCATGTACTATGGAAGTAAGTGTTATTAATCCACTCATGTTTTATGACAGTAAGTGTCACCATTCAACTCATGTAATATGACAGTGTCACCAATCTACACGTGTATTAGGACAGTACGTGTCACCAATCAACTCATGTAATATTACAGTAAGTGTCACCAATCCACTCATGTAATATTACAGTAAGTGTCACAATTCTACTCATGTACTATGGCAGAAGGTGTTATAAATCCACTCATGTTTTATGACAGTAAGTGTCACCATTCAACTCATGTAATATGAGAGTAAGTGTCACCAATCCACTCATGTAATATGAGAGTAAGTGTCGACAATCTACTCATATATTATGACAGTAAGTGTCACCAATCCAGTCATGTAATATGAGAGTAAGTGTCGACAATCTACTCATGTATTATGACAGTAAGTGTCACCAATCTACTCATGTAATATGACAGTGTCACCAATCTACTCATGTAATATTACAGTACGTGTCACCAATTTATTCATGTAATTTGACAGTAAGTGTCGCCATTCCACTCATGCAATATGACAGTAAGTGTCATCAATCTACTCATGTAATATGACAGTAAGTGTCACCTTTCCACTCATGTAATATGCGAGTAAGTGTTATCAATCCACTCATGTAATATGACAGTAAGTGTCACCAATCCACTCATGCAATATGACAGTAAGTGTCAAAAATCGACTCGTATAATATGACAGTAAGTCTCACCAATCCACTCTTGTAATATGAGAGTAAGTGTCTACAATCTACTCATGTATTATGACAGTAAGTGTCACCAATCCAGTTATGTAATATGAGAGTAAGTGTCACTATTCCACTAATGTAACATGACAGTAAGTGTTACCAATCTACTCATTTAATATGACAGTAAGTGTCACCAATCCACTCATGTAATATTACAGTAAGTGTCACCAATCTACTCATGTACTATGGCAGAAAGTGTTATAAATCCACTCATGTTTTATGACAGTAAGTGTCACCATTCAACTCATGAAATATGACAGTGTCACCAATCTACTCATGTATTAGGACAGTAAGTGTCACCAATCTACTCATGTAATATTACAGTAAGTGTCACCAATTTATTCATGTAATTTGACAGTAAGTGTCGCCATTCCACTGATGTAATATGAGAGTAAGTGTTATCAAGCCACTCATGTAATATGACAGTAAGTGTCATCAATCTACTCATGTAATATGACAGTAAGTGTCACTAATCCACTCATTTAATATGACAGTAAGTGTCACCAATCCACTCATGTAATATGACAGTGTGTGTCATCAATTAACTCACGTAATATGACAGTAAGTGTCGCCAATCTAGTCATATAATATGACAGTAAGTCTCAACAATCTACTCATGTATTATGACAATAAGTGTTACCAATCTACTCATTTAATATGACAGTAAGTGTCACCAATCCACTCATGTAATATGACAGTAAGTGTCACCAATCTACTCATGTACTATGGAAGTAAGTGTTATTAATCCATTCATGTTTTATGACAGTAAGTGTCACCATTCAACTCATGTAATATGACAGTGTCACCAATCTACTCATGTATTAGGACAGTACGTGCCACCAATCAACTCATGTAATATTACAGTAAGTGTCACCAATCCATTCATGTAATATGACAGTAAGTGTCACCAATCTACTCATGTACTATGGCATTAAGTGTTACAAATCCACTCATGTTTTATGACAGTAAGTGTCACTATTCAACTCATGTAATATGACTGTGTCACCAATCTACTCATGTATTAGGACAGTAAGTGTCACCAATCTACTCATGTAATATGACAGTAAGTGTCACGGTTCTACTCATGTAATATGACAGTAAGTGTCGCAATTCCTCTCATGTATTAAAACAGTGTTATAAATCCACTAATGTAATATGACAGTATATGTGTTACCAAACTACTCATTTAATATGACAGTAAGTGTCACCAATCCACTCATGTAATATGAGAGTAAGTGTCGCCAATCTACTCATGTAATACAACAGTAAGTGTCACCAATCCAGTCATGTAATATGACAGTAAGTGTCACTATTCCACTAATGTAACATGACAGTAAGTGTTACCAATCTACTCATTTAATATGACAGTAAGTGTCATCAATCCACTCATGTAATATTACAGTATGTGTCACCAATCTACTCATGTACTATGGCAGAAAGTGTTATAAATCCACTCATGTTTTATGACAGTAAGTGTCACCATTCAACTCATGAAATATGACAGTGTCACCAATCTACTCATGTATTAGGACAGTAAGTGTCACCAATCTACTCATGTAATATTACAGTAAGTGTCACCAATTTATTCATGTAATTTGACAGTAAGTGTCGCCATTCCACTGATGTAATATGAGAGTAAGTGTTATCAAGCCACTCATGTAATATGACAGTAAGTGTCATCAATCTACTCATGTAATATGACAGTAAGTGTCACTAATCCACTCATTTAATATGACAGTAAGTGTCACCAATCCACTCATGTAATATGACAGTGTGTGTCATCAATTAACTCACGTAATATGACAGTAAGTGTCGCCAATCTAGTCATATAATATGACTGTGCCACTAATCCACTCATTTAATATGACAGTAAGTGACATCAATCTACTCATGTAATATGACAGTAAGTGTCACCATTCCACTCATGTAATATGAGAGTAAGTGTTATCAATCCACTCGTGTAATATGACAGTAAGTGTCACCAATCCACTCATGTAATATTACAGTAAGTGTCAAAAATCCACTCGTGTAATATGACAGTAAGTCTCAACAATCTACTCATGTATTATGACAATAAGTGTTGCCAATCTACTCATTTAATATGACAGTAAGTGTCACCAATCCACTCATGTAATATGACAGTAAGTGTCACCAATCTACTCATGTACTATGGAAGTAAGTGTTATTAATCCATTCATGTTTTATGACAGTAAGTGTCACCATTCAACTCATGTAATATGACAGTGTCACCAATCTACTCATGTATTAGGACAGTACGTGTCACCAATCAACTCATGTAATATTACAGTAAGTGTCACCAATCCATTCATGTAATATGACAGTAAGTGTCACCAATCTACTCATGTACTATGGCAGTAAGTGTTATAAATCCACTCATGTTTTATGACAGTAAGTGTCACTATTCAACTCATGTAATATGACTGTGTCACCAATCTACTCATGTATTAGGACAGTAAGTGTCACCAATCTACTCATGTAATATGACAGTAAGTGTCACGGTTCTACTCATGTAATATGACAGTAAGTGTCGCAATTCCTCTCATGTATTAAAACAGTGTTATAAATCCACTAATGTAATATGACAGTAAGTGTTACCAATCTACTCATTTAATATGACAGTAAGTGTCACCAATCCACTCATGTAATATGAGAGTAAGTGTCGCCAATCTACTCATATAATACAACAGTAAGTGTCACCAATCCAGTCATGTAATATGACAGTAAGTGTCACTATTCCACTAATGTAACATGACAGTAAGTGTTACCAATCTACTCATTTAATATGACAGTAAGTGTCATCAATCCACTCATGTAATATTACAGTATGTGTCACCAATCTACTCATGTACTATGGCAGAAAGTGTTATAAATCCACTCATGTTTTATGACAGTAAGTGTCACCATTCAACTCATGAAATATGACAGTGTCACCAATCTACTCATGTATTAGGACAGTAAGTGTCACCAATCTACTCATGTAATATTACAGTAAGTGTCACCAATCTACTCATGTAATATTACAGTAAGTGTCACCAATTTATTCATGTAATTTGACAGTAAGTGTCGCCATTCCACTGATGTAATATGAGAGTAAGTGTTATCAAGCCACTCATGTAATATGACAGTAAGTGTCATCAATCTACTCATGTAATATGACAGTAAGTGTCACTAATCCACTCATTTAATATGACAGTAAGTGTCACAAATCCACTCATGTAATATGACAGTTAGTGTCACCAATCTACTCATGTAATATGACAGTAAGTGTCACTAATCCACTCATTTAATATGACAGTAAGTGTCGCCAATGTAGTCACGTAATATGACAGTAAGTGTCATCAATTAACTCATGTAATATGACAGTAAATGTCACTAATCCACTCATGTAATATGACAGTAAGTGTCGCCAATCTACTCATGTACTATGGAAGTAAGTGTTATTAACCCACTCATGTTTTATGACAGTAAGTGTCACCATTCAACTCATGTAATATGACAGTGTCACCAATCTACTCATGTATTAGACAGTACGTGTCACCAATCTACTCATGTAATATTACAGTAAGTGTCACCAATTTATTCATGTAATTTGACAGTAAGTGTCGTCATTCCACTGATGTAATATGAGAGTAAGTGTTATCAAGCCACTCATGTAATATGACAGTAAGTGTCTCCAATCTGTTCATGTAATATGAAAGGAAGTGTTACCGATATACTGATGTAATATGACAGTAAGAGTCATCAATCTACTCATGTAATATGACAGTAAGTGTCACTAATCCACTCATTTAATATGACAGTAAGTGTCACCAATCCACTCATGTAATATGACAGTGTGCGTCATCAATTAACTCATGTAATATGACAGCAAGTGTCGCCAATCTAGTCATGTAATATGACTGTGTCACTAATCCACTCATTTAATATGACAGTAAGTGGCATCAATCTACTCATGTAATATTACAGTAAGTGTCACCATTCCACTCATATAATATGAGAGTAAGTGTTATCAATCCACTCATGTAATATGACAGTAAGTGTCACCAATCCACTCATGTAATATGACAGTAAGTGTAAAAAATTCACGCGTGTAATATGACAGTAAGTCTCACCAATCTACTCATGTATTATGACAATAAGTGTTACCAATCCACTCATGTAATATGACAGTAAGTGTCACCAATTTATTCATGTAATTTGACAGTAAGTGTCGCCATTCCACTGATGTAATATGAGAGTAAGTGTTATCAAGCCACTCATGTAATATGACAGTAAGTGTCATCAATCTACTCATGTAATATGACAGTAAGTGTCACTAATCCACTCATTTAATATGACAGTAAGTGTCACCAATCCACTCATGTAATATCACAGTGTGTGTCATCAATTAACTCACGTAATATGACAGTAAGTGTCGCCAATCTAGTCATATAATATGACTGTGCCACTAATCCACTCATTTAATATGACAGTAAGTGACATCAATCTACTCATGTAATATGACAGTAAGTGTCACCATTCCACTCATGTAATATGAGAGTAAGTGTTATCAATCCACTCGTGTAATATGACAGTAAGTGTCACCAATCCACTCATGTAATATTACAGTCAGTGTCAAAAATCCACTCGTGTAATATGACAGTAAGTCTCAACAATCTACTCATGTATTATGACAATAAGTGTTACCAATCTACTCATTTAATATGACAGTAAGTGTCACCAATCCACTCATGTAATATGACAGTAAGTGTCACCAATCTACTCATGTACTATGGAAGTAAGTGTTATTAATCCATTCATGTTTTATGACAGTAAGTGTCACCATTCAACTCATGTAATATGACAGTGTCACCAATCTACTCATGTATTAGGACAGTACGTGCCACCAATCAACTCATGTAATATTACAGTAAGTGTCACCAATCCATTCATGTAATATGACAGTAAGTGTCACCAATCTACTCATGTACTATGGCAGTAAGTGTTATAAATCCACTCATGTTTTATGACAGTAAGTGTCACTATTCAACTCATGTAATATGACTGTGTCACCAATCTACTCATGTATTAGGACAGTAAGTGTCACCAATCTACTCATGTAATATGACAGTAAGTGTCACGGTTCTACTCATGTAATATGACAGTAAGTGTCTCAATTCCTCTCATGTATTAAAACAGTGTTATAAATCCACTAATGTAATATGACAGTAAGTGTTACCAATCTACTCATTTAATATGACAGTAAGTGTCACCAATCCACTCATGTAATATGAGAGTAAGTGTCGCCAATCTACTCATGTAATACAACAGTAAGTGTCACCAATCCAGTCATGTAATATGACAGTATGTGTCACTATTCCACTAATGTAACATGACAGTAAGTGTAACCAATCTACTCATTTAATATGACAGAAAGTGACATCAATCCACTCATGTAATATTACAGTATGTGTCACCAATCTACTCATGTACTATGGCAGAAAGTGTTATAAATCCACTCATGTTTTATGACAGTAAGTGTCACCATTCAACTCATGAAATATGACAGTGTCACCAATCTACTCATGTATTAGGACAGTAAGTGTCACCAATCTACTCATGTAATATTACAGTAAGTGTCACCAATTTATTCATGTAATTTGACAGTAAGTGTCGCCATTCCACTGATGTAATATGAGAGTAAGTGTTATCAAGCCACTCATGTAATATGACAGTAAGTGTCATCAATCTACTCATGTAATATGACAGTAAGTGTCACTAATCCACTCATTTAATATGACAGTAAGTGTCACCAATCCACTCATGTAATATGACAGTGTGTGTCATCAATTAACTCACGTAATATGACAGTAAGTGTCGCCAATCTAGTCATATAATATGACTGTGCCACTAATCCACTCATTTAATATGACAGTAAGTGACATCAATCTACTCATGTAATATGACAGTAAGTGTCACCATTTCACTCATGTAATATGAGAGTAAGTGTTATCAATCCACTCATGTAATATGACAGTAAGTGTCACCAATCCACTCATGTAATATGACAGTAAGTGTAAAAAATTCACGCGTGTAATATGACAGTAAGTCTCACCAATCTACTCATGTATTATGACAATAAGTGTTACCAATCTACTCATTTAATATGACAGTAAGTGTCACCAATATATTCATGTACTATGGAAGTAAGTGTTATTAATCCACTCATGTTTTATGACAGTAAGTGTCACCATTCATCTCATGTAATATGACAGTGTCACCAATCTACACGTGTATTAGGACAGTCCGTGTCACCA
>NW_003153834.1:0-12951 GCF_000003605.2 Saccoglossus kowalevskii
TTTACGTCAACTGCTGGCTCAAAGTCCATCATGTCCTCATCTTCGACTGGGAGAGATGGTGTGTAGCAGCAAAAGCTACCAAATAATAAAAAGCATTAGTATTTCACATGACAAGAAATGCACTATATACACATATAAAACTAACGTGCAATATAATAGTATTTACTCAATAACAAAGTGTCATTAGTAGAAAGATACAGGAAGTTTGGTTACTGTTGATGCACGTTCCGTTGCCAATTGCGAGAATCATTAGGGTTAAATATCATTATAATTTGGTGAACTATAGATTAAAAAGTCTATATAATTATGGACGACTTTTGAAACAATTAAAACAATGAAAGGATTTCATCAGTGTAATTCAAATTTAGTTGGCCCCCTTAAGGCGATGTGTGCCAAGGTAGCATTTTGTTGTCAATACAATGTCAATGATTACTTCAACATAATAACAGAGATCATACCTGGCAAAGCTTCGGGTTCTCCTCCACCTATATATAAGGAAAACGCTTATTTATTAAACAAAGACTGGAATTCATTACAATTATGTTTCACAAATGCTACTATATATATATATATATATATATTGGCTTTAAGTAGTAAGAATGCAATAGCGTACCGAATGAACCGAATTTCATTGACTTCAAATACAATTATTAATGAACTAATTCTAGTTAATATTAAATGCAGAGAAAGATGAATATTGCATATGATATATCAAAATATTGATAGGTTGAAATGTAATACATAATTTGCCTGATGTAGAAAATTCAATGAAACATATTTCAATACAAATATAATACGTCGTTGGTGTTATTGGCAATCAAGATAATAATGAATAATTTAAAAAATGTGTTGCAGTGTTTATTTCCCGCATGAAAATTATATATTGTAATATTTTAAAGCTACGGTGGTCTTGCGTGTTCCTTTCATGTGCAAGTAACCCAATATGACAATAAAACTATAATTATTGTTCGACAATAATAACTTACATGATTTTGCACAGACATATTTCACATTGAGAAACGTCTCAACCCTCTTACCACAAGATTTCCACCATGAAAGTTGGGACGAAATGGAACGACGCAGATCTTCTTCCTTCACACTTGTCTTTAACTGCTTGCAAAGTTGTCTCGGAAGTACACTCATCTTCCTCTAGTGGGGTAAGCACATCGCATCTACATCACCTTGTGATCGTCCATACTTGCGCTTTGAATATAAACGTACTGTCCTTCTTCGCATTCCAGTCGAATTGATAAGCCTTTTGGTTTGATTCCACATCTGTTTTCCGCTGGCATCTCGTCATAACACTCAGGCGCACCTTCTACTTCAACTGCTGGCTCAAAGTCCATCAAGTCCTCATCTTCGTCTGGGAGAGATGGTGTTGTAGCAGCAAAAGCTACCAAATAATAAAAAGCATTAGTATTTCACATGACAAGAAATGCACTATATACACATATAAAACTAACGTGCAATATAATAGTATTTACTCAATAACAAAGTGTCATTAGTAGAAAGATACAGGAAGTTTGGTTACTGTTGATGCACTTTCCGTTGCCAATTGCGAGAATCATTGGTTAAATATCATTATAATTTGGTGATCTATAGATTAAAAAGTCCATATAATTATGTACTACTTTTGAAACAATTAAAACAATGAAAGGATTACATCAGTGTAATTCAAATTTAGTTGGCCCCCTTAAGGCGATGTGCGCCAAGGTAGCATTTTGTTGTTAATACAATGTCAATGATTACTTTAACATAATAACAGAGATCATACCTGGCAAAACTTCGGGTTCTCCTCCACCTATAGATAAGGAAAACGCATATTTATTAAACAAAGACTGGAATTCTATACAATTATGTTTCACAAATGCTACTATGTATGTATTGGATTTAAGTAGTAAGAATGCAATAGCGTACCGAATGAACCGAATTTCATTGACTTCAAATACAATTATTAATGAACTAATTCTAGTTAATATTAAATGCAGAGAAAGATGAATATTGCATATTATATATCAAAATATTGCTAGGTTGAAATGTAATACATAATTTGCCTGATGTAGAAAACTCAATGAAACATATTTCAATACATATATAATACGCTGTTGGTGTTATTGGCAATCAAGATAATAATGAATAATTTAAAAACTGTGTTGCAGTGTTTATTTCCCGCATGAAAATTATATGTTGTAATATTTTAAAGCTACGGTAGACTTGCGTGTTCATTTCATGTGCAAGTAACCCAATATGACAATAAAACTATAATTATTGTTCGACAATAATAACTTACAAGATTTTACACAGACATATTTCACATTGAGAAACGTCTCAACCCTCCTACCACAAGGATTTCCACCATGAAAGTTGGGACGAAATGGAACGACGCAAGATCTTCTTCCTTCACACTTGTCTTTAACTGCTTGCAAAGTTGTCTCGGAAGTACACTCATCTTCCTCTAGTGGGGTAAGCACATCGCATCCTACATCACCTTGTGATCGTCCATAACTTGCGCTTTGAATATAAACGTACTGTTCTTCTTCGCATTCCAGTCGAATTGATAAGCCTTTTGGTTTGATTCCACATCTGTTTTCCGCTGGCATCTCGTCATAACACTCAGGCGCACCTTCTACTTCAACTGCTGGCTCAAAGTCCATCAAGTACTCATCTTCGTCTGGGAGAGATGGTGTTGTAGCAGCAAAAGCTACCAAATGATAAAAAGCATTAGTATTTCACATGACAAGAAATGCACTATATACAAATATAAAACTAACGTGCAATATAATAGTATTTACTCAATAACAAAGTGTCATTAGTAGAAAGATACAGGAAGTTTGGTTACTGTTGATGCACGTTCCGTTGCCAATTGCGAGAATCATTAGGTTTAAATATCATTATAATTTGGTGATCTATAGATTAAAAAGTCTATATAATTATGTACGACTTTTGAAACAATTAAAACAATGAAAGGATTTCATCAGTGTAATTCAAATTTAGTTGGCCCCCTTAAGGCGATGTGCGCCAAGGTAGCATTTTGTTGTCATTACAATGTCAATGATTACTTTAACATAATAACAGAGATCATACCTGGCAAAGCTTCGGGTTCTCCTCCACCTATATATAAGGCAAACGCATATTTATTAAACAAAGACTGGAATTCTTTACAATTATGTTTCACAAATGCTACTATATATATATATATTGGCTTTAAGTAGTAAGAATGCAATAGCGTACCGAATGAACCGAATTTCATTGACTTCAAATACAATTATTATTGAACTAATTCTAGTTAATATTAAATGCAGAGAAAGATGAATATTGCATATTATATATCAAAATATTGATAGGTTGAAATGTAATACATAATTTGCCTGATGTAGAAAATTCAATGAAACATATTTCAATACAAATATAATACGTCGTTGGTGTTATTGGCAATCAAGATAATAATGAATAATTTAAAAAATGTGTTGCAGTGTTTATTTCCCGTATATATTGTAATATTTTAAAGCTACGGTGGACTTGCGTGTTCCTTTCATGTGTAAGTAACCCAATATGACAATAAAACTATAATTATTGTTCGACAATAATAACTTACATGATTTTGCACAGACATATTTCACATTGAGAAACGTCTCAACCCTCTTACCACAAGGATTTCCACCATGGAAGTTGGGACGAAATGGAACGACGCAAGATCTTCTTCCTTCACACTTGTCTTTAACTGCTTGCAAAGTTGTCTCGGAAGTACACTCATCTGCCTCTAGTGGGGTAAGCACATCGCATCCTACATCACCTTGTGATCGTCCATAACTTGCACTTTGAATATAAACGTACTGTCCTTTTTCGCATTCCAGTCGAATTGATAAGCCTTTTGGTTTGATTCCACATCTGTTTTCCGCTGGCATCTCGTCATAACACTCAGGCGCACCTACTACTTCAACTGCTGGCTCAAAGTCCATCAAGTCCTCATCTTCGTCTTGGAGAGATGGTGTTGTAGCAGCAAAAGCTACCAAATGATAAAAAGCATTAGTATTTCACATGACAAGAAATGCACTATATACAAATATAAAACTAACGTGCAATATAATAGTATTTACTCAATAACAAAGTGTCATTAGTAGAAAGATACAGGAAGTTTGGTTACTGTTGATGCACGTTCCGTTGCCAATTGCGAGAATCATTAGGGTTAAATATCATTATAATTTGGTGAACTATAGATTAAAAAGTCTATATAATTATGGACGACTTTTGAAACAATTAAAACAATGAAAGGATTTCATCAGTGTAATTCAAATTTAGTTGGCCCCCTTAAGGCGATGTGTGCCAAGGTAGCATTTTGTTGTTAATACAATGTCAATGATTACTTTAACATAATAACAGAGATCATACCTGGCAAAACTTCGGGTTCTCCTCCACCTATAGATAAGGAAAACGCATATTTATTAAACAAAGACTGGAATTCTATACAATTATGTTTCACAAATGCTACTATGTATGTATTGGATTTAAGTAGTAAGAATGCAATAGCGTACCGAATGAACCGAATTTCATTGACTTCAAATACAATTATTAATGAACTAATTCTAGTTAATATTAAATGCAGAGAAAGATGAATATTGCATATTATATATCAAAATATTGCTAGGTTGAAATGTAATACATAATTTGCCTGATGTAGAAAACTCAATGAAACATATTTCAATACATATATAATACGCTGTTGGTGTTATTGGCAATCAAGATAATAATGAATAATTTAAAAACTGTGTTGCAGTGTTTATTTCCCGCATGAAAATTATATGTTGTAATATTTTAAAGCTACGGTGGACTTGCGTGTTCATTTCATGTGCAAGTAACCCAATATGACAATAAAACTATAATTATTGTTCGACAATAATAACTTACATGATTTTGCACAGACATATTTCACATTGAGAAACGTCTCAACCCTCCTACCACAAGGATTTCCACCATGAAAGTTGGGACGAAATGGAACGACGCAAGATCTTCTTCCTTCACACTTGTCTTTAACTGCTTGCAAAGTTGTCTCGGAAGTACACTCATCTTCCTCTAGTGGGGTAAGCACATCGCATCCTACATCACCTTGTGATCGTCCATAACTTGCGCTTTGAATATAAACGTACTGTCCTTCTTCGCATTCCAGTCGAATTGATAAGCCTTTTGGTTTGATTCCACATCTGTTTTCCGCTGGCATCTCGTCATAACACTCAGGCGCACCTTTTACGTCAACTGCTGGCTCAAAGTCCATCATGTCCTCATCTTCGACTGGGAGAGATGGTGTTGTAGCAGCAAAAGCTACCAAATAATAAAAAGCATTAGTATTTCACATGACAAGAAATGCACTATATACACATATAAAACTAACGTGCAATATAATAGTATTTACTCAATAACAAAGTGTCATTAGTAGAAAGATACAGGAAGTTTGTTTACTGTTGATGCACTTTCCGTTGCCAATTGCGAGAATCATTGGTTAAATATCATTATAATTTGGTGATCTATAGATTAAAAAGTCTATATAATTATGTACGACTTTTGAAAAAATTAAAACAATGAAAGGATTTCATCAGTGTAATTCAAATTTAGTTGGCCCCCTTAAGGCGATGTGCGCCAAGGTAGCATTTTGTTGTCAATAAAATGTCAATGATTATTTTAACATAATAACAGAGATCATACCTGGCAAAGCTTCGGGTTCTCCTCCACCTATATACAAGGAAAACGCATATTTATTAAACAAAGACTGGAATTCTTTACAATTATGTTTCACAAATGCTACTATATATATATATATATATTGGCTTTAAGTAGTAAGAATGCAATAGCGTACCGAATGAACCGAATTTCATTGACTTCAAATACAATTATTATTGAACTAATTCTAGTTAATATTAATTGCAGAGAAAGATGAATATTGCATATTATATATCAAAATATTGATAGGTTGAAATGTAATACATAATTTGCCTGATGTAGAAAATTCAATGAAACATATTTCAATACAAATATAATACGCCGTTGGTGTTATTGGCAATCAAGATAATAATGAATAATTTAAAAAATGTGTTGCAGTGTTTATTTCCCGCATGAAAATGATATATTGTAATATTTTAAAGCTACGGTGGACTTGCGTGTTCCTTTCATGTGCAAGTAACCCAATATGACAATAAAACTATAGTTGTTGCTTGACAATAATAACTTACATGATTTTGCACAGACATATTTCACATTGAGAAACGTCTCAACCCTCCTACCACAAGGATTTCCACCATGAAAGTTGGGACGAAATGGAACGACGCAAGATCTTCTTCCTTCACACTTTTCTTTAACTGCTTGCAAAGTTGTCTCGGAAGTACACTCATCTGCCTCTAGTGGGGTAAGCACATCGCATCCTACATCACCTTGTGATCGTCCATAACTTGCGCTTTGAATATAAACGTACTGTCCTTTTTCGCATTCCAGTCGAATTGATAAGCCTTTTGGTTTGATTCCACATCTGTTTTCCGCTGGCATCTCGTCATAACACTCAGGCGCACCTACTACTTCAACTGCTGGCTCAAAGTCCATCAAGTCCTCATCTTCGTCTTGGAGAGATGGTGTTGTAGCAGCAAAAGCTACCAAATGATAAAAAGCATTAGTATTTCACATGACAAGAAATGCACTATATACAAATATAAAACTAACGTGCAATATAATAGTATTTACTCAATAACAAAGTGTCATTAGTAGAAAGATACAGGAAGTTTGGTTACTGTTGATGCACGTTCCTTTGCCAATTGCGAGAATCATTAGGGTTAAATATCATTATAATTTGGTGATCTATAGATTAAAAAGTCTATATAATTATGTACGACTTTTGAAACAATTAAAACAATGAAAGGATTTCATCAGTGTAATTCAAATTTAGTTGGCCCCCTTAAGGCGATGTGCGCCAAGGTAGCATTTTGTTGTCATTACAATGTCAATGATTACTTTAACATAATAACAGAGATCATACCTGGCAAAGCTTCGGGTTCTCCTCCACCTATATATAAGGCAAACGCATATTTATTAAACAAAGACTGGAATTCTTTACAATTATGTTTCACAAATGCTACTATATATATATATATATATATTGGCTTTAAGTAGTAAGAATGCAATAGCGTACCGAATGAACCGAATTTCATTGACTTCAAATACAATTATTATTGAACTAATTCTAGTTAATATTAAATGCAGAGAAAGATGAATATTGCATATTATATATCAAAATATTGATAGGTTGAAATGTAATACATAATTTGCCTGATGTAGAAAATTCAATGAAACATATTTCAATACAAATATAATACGCCGTTGGTGTTATTGGCAATCAAGATAATAATGAATAATTTAAAAAATGTGTTGCAGTGTTTATTTCCCGCATGAAAATGATATATTGTAATATTTTAAAGCTACGGTGGACTTGCGTGTTCCTTTCATGTGCAAGTAACCCAATATGACAATAAAACTATAATTGTTGCTTGACAATAATAACTTACATGATTTTGCACAGACATATTTCACATTGAGAAACGTCTCAACCCTCCTACCACAAGGATTTCCACCATGAAAGTTGGGACGAAATGGAACGACGCAAGATCTTCTTCCTTCACACTTGTCTTTAACTGCTTGCAAAGTTGTTTCGGAAGTACACTCATCTGCCTCTAGTGGGGTAAGCACATCGCATCCTACATCACCTTGTGATCGTCCATAACTTGCGCTTTGAATATAAACGTACTGTCCTTTTTCGCATTCCAGTCGAATTGATAAGCCTTTTGGTTTGATTCCACATCGGTTTTCCGCTGGCATCTCGTCATAACACTCAGGCGCACCTTCTACTTCAACTGCTGGCTCAAAGTCCATCAAGTCCTCATCTTCGTCTGGGAGAGATGGTGTTGTAGCAGCAAAAGCTACCAAATGATAAAAAGCATTAGTATTTCACATGACAAGAAATGCACTATATACAAATATAAAACTAACGTGCAATATAATAGTATTTACTCAATAACAAAGTGTCATTAGTAGAAAGATACAGGAAGTTTGGTTACTGTTGATGCACGTTCTCTTGCCAATTGCGAGAATCATTAGGGTTAAATATCATTATAATTTGGTGATCTATAGATTAAAAAGTCTATATCATTATGTACGACTTTTGAAACAATTAAAACAATGAAAGGATTTCATCAGTGTAATTCAAATTTAGTTGGCCCCCTTAAGGCGATGTGCGCCAAAGTAGCATTTTGTTGTCATTACAATGTCAATGATTACTTTAACATAATAACAGAGATCATACCTGGCAAAGCTTCGGGTTCTCCCCCACCTATATATAAGGCAAACGCATATTTATTAAACAAAGACTGGAATTCTTTACAATTATGTTTCACAAATGTTACTATATATATATATATTGGCTTTAAGTAGTAAGAATGCAATAGCGTACCAAATGAACCGAATTTCATTGACTTCAAATACAATTATTATTGAACTAATTCTAGTTAATATTAAATGCAGAGAAAGATGAATATTGCATATTATATATCAAAATATTGATAGGTTGAAATGTAATACATAATTTGCCTGATGTAGAAAATTCAATGAAACATATTTCAATACAAATATAATACGCCGTTGGTGTTATTGGCAATCAAGATAATAATGAATAATTTAAAAAATGTGTTGCAGTGTTTATTTCCCGCATGAAAATGATATATTGTAATATTTTAAAGCTACGGTGGACTTGCGTGTTCCTTTCATGTGCAAGTAACCCAATATGACAATAAAACTATAATTGTTGCTTGACAATAATAACTTACATGATTTTGCACAGACATATTTCACATTGAGAAACGTCTCAACCCTCCTACCACAAGGATTTCCACCATGAAAGTTGGGACGAAATGGAACGACGCAAGATCTTCTTCCTTCACACTTGTCTTTAACTGCTTGCAAAGTTGTTTCGGAAGTACACTCATCTGCCTCTAGTGGGGTAAGCACATCGCATCCTACATCACCTTGTGATCGTCCATAACTTGCGCTTTGAATATAAACGTACTGTCCTTTTTCGCATTCCAGTCGAATTGATAAGCCTTTTGGTTTGATTCCACATCTGTTTTCCGCTGGCATCTCGTCATAACACTCAGGCGCACCTACTACTTCAACTGCTGGCTCAAAGTCCATCAAGTCCTCATCTTCGTCTGGGAGAGATGGTGTTGTAGCAGCAAAAGCTACCAAAATGATAAAAAGCATTAGTATTTCACATGACAAGAAATGCACTATATACAAATATAAAACTAACGTGCAATATAATAGTATTTACTCAATAACAAAGTGTCATTAGAAGAAAGATACAGGAAGTTTGGTTACTGTTGATGCACGTTCCGTTGCCAATTGCGAGAATCATTAGGGTTAAATATCATTATAATTTGGTGATCTATAGATTAAAAAGTCTATATAATTATGTACGACTTTTGAAAAAATTAAAACAATGAAAGAATTTCATCAGTGTAATTCAAATTTAGTTGGCCCCCTTAAGGCGATGTGCGCCAAGGTAGCATTTTGTTGTCAATAAAATGTCAATGATTATTTTAACATAATAACAGAGATCATACCTGGCAAAGCTTCGGGTTCTCCTCCACCTATATATAAGGAAAACGCATATTTATTAAACAAAGACTGGAATTCTTTACAATTATGTTTCACAAATGCTACTATATATATATATATTGGCTTTAAGTAGTAAGAATGCAATAGCGTACCGAATGAACCGAATTTCATTGACTTCAAATACAATTATTATTGAACTAATTCTAGTTAATATTAAATGCAGAGAAAGATGAATATTGCATATTATATATCAAAATATTGATAGGTTGAAATGTAATACATAATTTGCCTGATGTAGAAAATTCAATGAAACATATTTCAATACAAATATAATACGCCGTTGGTGTTATTGGCAATCAAGATAATAATGAATAATTTAAAAAATGTGTTGCAGTGTTTATTTCCCGCATGAAAATGATATATTGTAATATTTTAAAGCTACGGTGGACTTGCGTGTTCCTTTCATGTGCAAGTAACCCAATATGACAATAAAACTATAATTATTGTTCGACATTAATAACTTACATGATTTTGCACAGACATATTTCACATTGAGAAACGTCTCAACCCTCCTACCACAAGGATTTCCACCATGAAAGTTGGGACGAAATGGAACGACGCAAGATCTTCTTCCTTCACACTTGTCTTTAACTGCTTGCAAGTTGTCTCGGAAGTACACTCATCTGCCTCTAGTGGGGTAAGCACATCGCATCCTACATCACCTTTTGATCGTCCATAACTTGCGCTTTGAATATAAACGTACTGTCCTTTTTCGCATTCCAGTCGAATTGATAAGCCTTTTGGTTTGATTCCACATCTGTTTTCCGCTGGCATCTCGTCATAACACTCAGGCGCACCTTCTACTTCAACTGCTGGCTCAAAGTCCATCAAGTCCTCATCTTCGTCTTGGAGAGATGGTGTTGTAGCAGCAAAAGCTACCAAATGATAAAAGACATTAGTATTTCACATGACAAGAAATGCACTATATACAAATATAAAACTAACGTGCAATATAATAGTATTTACTCAATAACAAAGTGTCATTAGTAGAAAGATACATGAAGTTTGGTTACTGTTGATGCACGTTCCGTTGCCAATTGCGAGAATCATTAGGGTTAAATATCATTATAATTTGGTGATCTATAGATTAAAAAGTCTATATAATCATGTACGACTTTTGAAACAATTAAAACAATGAAAGGATTTCATCAGTGTAATTCAAATTTAGTTGGCCCCCTTAAGGCGATGTGCGCCAAGGTAGCATTTTGTTATCATTACAATGTCAATGATTACTTTAACATAATAACAGAGATCATACCTGGCAAAGCTTCGGGTTCTCCTCCACCTATATATAAGGCAAACGCATATTTATTAAACAAAGACTGGAATTCTTTACAATTATGTTTCACAAATGCTACTATATATATATATATATATATATATATATATATATATATATATATATATATATATATATATATATATATATATGGGCTTTAAGTAGTAAGAATGCAATAGCGTACCGAAAGAACCGAATTTCATTGACTTCAAATACAATTATTATTGAACTAATTCTAGTTAATATTAAATGCAGAGGAAGATGAATATTGCATATTATATATCAAAATATTGATAGGTTGAAATGTAATACATAATTTGTCTGATGTAGAAAACTCAATGAAACATATTTGAATACAAATATAATACGCCGTTGGTGTTATTGGCAATCAAGATAATAATGAATAATTTAAAAAATGTGTTGCAGTGTTTATTTCCCGCATGAAAATTATATATTGTAATATTTTAAAGCTACGGTGGACTTGCGTGTTCCTTTCATGTGCAAGTAACCCAATATGACAATAAAACTATAATTGTTGTTTGACAATAATAACTTACATGATTTTGCACAGACATATTTCACATTGAGAAACGTCTCAACCCTCCTACCACAAGGATTTCCACCATGAAAGTTGGGACGAAATGGAACGACGCAAGATCTTCTTCCTTCACACTTGTCTTTAACTGCTTGCAAAGTTGTTTCGGAAGTACACTCATCTGCCTCTAGTGGGGTAAGCACATCGCATCCTACATCACCTTGTGATCGTCCATAACTTGCGCTTTGAATATAAACGTACTGTCCTTTTTCGCATTCCAGTCGAATTGATAAGCCTTTTGGTTTGATTCCACATCTGTTTTCCGCTGGCATCTCGTCATAACACTCAGGCGCACCTTCTACTTCAACTGCTGGCTCAAAGTCCATCAAGTCCTCATCTTCGTCTGGGAGAGATGGTGTTGTAGCAGCAAAAGCTACCAAATGATAAAAAGCATTAGTATTTCACATGACAAGAAATGCACTATATACAAATATAAAACTAACGTGCAATATAATAGTATTTACTCAATAACAAAGTGTCATTAGTAGAAAGATACAGGAAGTTTGGTTACTGTTGATGCACGTTCCTTTGCCAATTGCGAGAATCATTAGGGTTAAATATCATTATAATTTGGTGATCTATAGATTAAAAAGTCTATATAATTATGTACGACTTTTGAAACAATTAAAACAATGAAAGGATTTCATCAGTGTAATTCAAATTTAGTTGGCCCCCTTAAGGCGATGTGCGCCAAGGTAGCATTTTGTTGTCATTACAATGTCAATGATTACTTTAACATAATAACAGAGATCATACCTGGCAAAGCTTCGGGTTCTCCTCCACCTATATATAAGGCAAACGCATATTTATTAAACAAAGACTGGAATTCTTTACAATTATGTTTCACAAATGCTACTATATATATATATATATATATATATTGGCTTTAAGTAGTAAGAATGCAATAGCGTACCGAATGAACCGAATTTCATTGACTTCAAATACAATTATTATTGAACTAATTCTAGTTAATATTAAATGCAGAGAAAGATGAATATTGCATATTATATATCAAAATATTGATAGGTTGAAATGTAATACATAATTTGCCTGATGTAGAAAATTCAATGAAACATATTTCAATACAAATATAATACGCCGTTGGTGTTATTGGCAATCAAGATAATAATGAATAATTTAAAAAATGTGTTGCAGTGTTTATTTCCCGCATGAAAATGATATATTGTAATATTTTAAAGCTACGGTGGACTTGCGTGTTCCTTTCATGTGCAAGTAACCCAATATGACAATAAAACTATAATTGTTGCTTGACAATAATAACTTACATGATTTTGCACAGACATATTTCACATTGAGAAACGTCTCAACCCTCCTACCACAAGATTTCCACCATGAAAGTTGGGACGAAATG
>NW_003153925.1:0-10741 GCF_000003605.2 Saccoglossus kowalevskii
TATTGCCATTTTCTATATCCATCATCCCCAAACAAATGCTATCATTCTACCAATAGCTATTTCATGAAGGTATCATCCCCACATATCAATAGTACCATCCTACTTATTGCCATTTCCTGTAACCATCATCCCCAAACAATGCTATCATTCTACTAATAGCTATTTCATGAAGCTATCATCCCCTCATAACAATGGTACCATCCTACTTATTGCCATTTCCTCTATCCATCATCCCCAAACAATGCTATCATTCTACCAATAGCTATTTCATGAAGCTATCATCCCCACATATCAATAGTACCATCCTACTAATTGCCATTTCCTGTGTCCATCATCCCCAAACAATGCTATCATTCTACCAATAGCTATTTCATGAAGCTATCATCCCCACATAACAATAGTACCATCATACTTATTGCCATTTCCTGTATCCATCATCCCCAAACAATGCTATCATTCTACCAATAGCTATTTCATGAAGCTATCATCCCCACATAACAATAGTACCATCCTACTTATTGCCATTTCCTGTAACCATCATTCCCAAACAATGCTATCATTCTACCAATAGCTATTCATGAAGCTATCATCCCCACATAACACTGGTATCATCATACTTATTGACATTTCCTGTAGCCAACCTCCCAAACAATGCTATCATTCTACTAATAGCTATTTCATGAAGCTATCATCCCCACATAACAATGGTACCATCCTACTTACTGCCATTTCCTCTATCCATCATTCCCAAACAATGCTATCATTCTACCAATAGCTATTTCATGAAGCTATCATCCCCACATAACACTGGTATCATCCTACTTATTGACATTTCCTGTAGCCAACCTCCCAAACAATGCTATCATTCTACTAATAGCTATTTCATGAAGCTATCATCCCCACATAACAATGGTACCATCCTACTTATTGCCATTTCCTCTATCCATCATCCCCAAACAATGCTATCATTCTACTAATAGCTATTTCATGAAGCTATCATCCCCTCATAACAATGGTACCATCCTACTTATTGCCATTTCCTCTATCCATCATCCCCAAACAATGCTATCATTCTACCAATAGCTATTTCATGAAGCTATCATCCCTTCATAACAATGGTACCATCCTACTTATTGCCATTTCCTCTATCCATCATCCCCAAACAATGCTATCATTCTACCAATAGCTATTTCATGAAGCTATCATCCCCTCATAACAATGGTACCATCCTACTTATTGCCATTTCCTCTATCCATCATCCCCAAACAATGCTATCATTCTACCAATAGCTATTTCATGAAGCTATCATCCCCACATAACAATGGTACCATCCTACTTATTGCCATTTCCTCTATCCATCATCCCCAAACAATGCTATCATTCTACCAATAACTATTTCATGAAGCTATCATCCCCACATAACAATGGTACCATCCTACTTATTGCCATTTCCTCTATCCATCATCCCCAAACAATGCCATCATTCTACCAATATCTATTTCATGAAGCTATCATCCCCACATAACAATGTTACCATCCTACTTGTTGCCATTTCCTCTATCCATCATTCCCAAACAATGCTATCATTCTACCAATACCTATTTCATGAAGCTATCATTCCCACATAACAATGGTACCATCCTACTTATTGTCATTTCCTCTATCCATCATCCCAAACAATGCTATCATTCTATCAATAGCTATTTCATGAAAGTATCGTTTCATACATAACAATAGTACCATCCTACGTATTGCCATTTCCTCTATCCATCATCCCCAAACAATGCTATCATTCTATCAATAGCTATTTCATGAAGCTATCATCCCCACATAACAATGGTACCATCCTACTTATTGCCATTTCCTGTAACCATCATCCCCAAACAATGCTATCATTCTACCAATAGCTATTTTCATGAAGCTATCATCCCCATATAACAATGGTACCATCCTACTTATTGCCATTTCCTGTATCCATCATCCCCAAACAAATGCTATCATTCTACTAATAGCTATTTCATGAAAGCTATCATCCCCACATAACAATAGTACCATCCTACTTATTGCCATTTCCTATATCCATCATCCCCAAACAATGCTATCATTCTACCAATAGCTATTTTATGAAGCTATCATCCCCACATAACAATGGTACCATCCTACTTATTGCCATTTCCTCTATCCATCATCCCCAAACAATGCTATCATTCTACCAATAGCTATTTCATGAAGCTATCATCCCCACATAACAATAGTACCATCCTACTTATTGCCATTTCCTCTATCCATCATCCCCAAACAATGCTATCATTCTACCAATAGCTATTTTATGAAGCTATCATCCCCACATAACAATGGTACCATTATACTTATTGCCATTTCCTCTATCCATCATCCCCAAACAATGCTATCATTCTACCAATAGCTATTTCATGAAGCTATCATCCCCACATAACAATAGTACCATCCTACTTATTGCCATTTCCTCTATCCATCATCCCCAAACAATGCTATCATTCTACCAATAGCTATTTTATGAAGCTATCATCCCCACATAACAATGGTACCATTCTACTTATTGCCATTTCCTCTATCCATCATCCCCAAACAATGCTATCATTCTACCAATAGCTATTTCATGAAGCTATCATCCCCACATAACAATGGTACCATCCTACTTATTGCCATTTCCTCTATCCATCATCCCCAAACAATGCTATCATTCTACTAATAGCTATTTCATGAAGCTATCATCCCCACATAACAATGGTACCATCCTACTTATTGCCATTTCCTCTATCCATCATCCCCAAACAATGCTATCATTCTACCAATAGCTATTTCATGAAGCTATCATCCCCTCATAACAATGGTACCATCCTACTTATTGCCATTTCCTCTATCCATCATCCCCAGACAATGCTATCATTCTACCAATAGCTATTTCGTGAAGCTATCATCCCCTCATAACAATGGTACCATCCTACTTATTGCCATTTCCTCTATCCATCATCCCCAAACAATGCTATCATTCTACCAATAGCTATTTCATGAAGCTATCATCCCCACATAACAATGGTACCATCCTACTTATTGCCATTTCCTCTATCCATCATCCCCAAACAATGCTATCATTCTACCAATAGCTATTTCATGAAGCTATCATTCCCACATAACAATGGTACCATCCTACTTATTGCCATTTCCTCTATCCATCATCCCCAAACAATGCTATCATTATACGAATAGCTATTTCATGAAAGGTATCATCCCCACATAACAATAGTGCCATCCTACTTATTGCCATTTCCTGTATCCATCATCCCCAAACAATGCTATCATTCTACCAATAGCTATTTCATGAAGCTATCATCCCCCTCATAACAATGGTACCATCCTACTTATTGCCATTTTCTCTATCCATCATCCCCAAACAATGCTATCATTCTACCAATAGCTATTTCATGAAGCTATCATCCCCTCATAACAATGGTACCATCCTACTTATTGCCATTTCCTCTATCCATCATCCCCAAACAATGCTATCATTCTACCAATAGCTATTTCATGAAGCTATCATCCCCACATAACAATGGTACCATTCTACTTATTGCCATTTCCTCTATCCATCATCCCCAAACAATGCTATCATTCTACCAATAGCTATTTCATGAAGCTATCATCCCCTCATAACAATGGTACCATCCTACTTATTGCCATTTCCTCTATCCATCATCCCCAAACAATGCTATCATTCTACCAATAGCTATTTCATGAAGCTATCATCCCCTCATAACAATGGTACCATCCTACTTATTGCCATTTCCTCTATCCATCATCCCCAAACAATGCTATCATTCTACCAATAGCTATTTCATGAAGCTATCATCCCCACATAACAATGGTACCATCCTACTTATTGCCATTTCCTCTATCCATCATCCCCAAACAATGCTATCATTCTACCAATAGCTATTTCATGAAGCTATCATCCCCACATAACAATGGTACCATCCTACTTATTGCCATTTCCTCTATCCATCATCCCCAAACAATGCTATCATTCTACCAATAGCTATTTCATGAAGCTATCATCCCCACATAACAATAGTACCATCCTACTTATTGCCATTTCCTGTGTCCATCATCCCCAAACAATGCTATCATTCTACCAATAGCTATTTCATGAAGCTATCATCCCCACATAACAATGGTACCATTCTACTTATTGCCATTTCCTCTATCCATCATCCCCAAACAATGCTATCATTCTACCAATAGCTATTTCATGAAGCTATCATCCCCTCATAACAATGGTACCATCCTACTTATTGCCATTTCCTCTATCCATCATCCCCAAACAATGCTATCATTCTACCAATAGCTATTTCATGAAGCTATCATCCCCACATAACAATGGTACCATCCTACTTATTGCCATTTCCTCTATCCATCATCCCCAAACAATGCTATCATTCTACCAATAGCTATTTTATGAAGCTATCATCCCCACATAACAATGGTACCATCCTACTTATTGCCATTTCCTCTATCCATCATCCCCAAACAATGCTATCATTCTACCAATAGCTATTTCATGAAGCTATCATTCCCACATAACAATGGTACAATCCTACTTATTGCCATTTCCTCTATCCATCATCCCCAAACAATGCTATCATTCTACCAATAGTTATTTCATGAAGCTATCATTCCCACATAACAATGGTACCATCCTACTTATTGCCATTTCCTGTAACCATCATCCCAAACAATGCTATCATTCTACCAATAGTTATTTCATGAAGCTATCATCCCCACATAACAATAGTACCATCCTACTTATTGCCATTTCCTCTATCCATCATCCCCAAACAATGCTATCATTCTACCAATAGCTATTTCATGAAGCTATCATCCCCACATAACAATGGTACCATCCTACTTATTGCCATTTCCTCTAACCATCATCCCCAAACAATGCTATCATTCTACCAATAGCTATTTCATGAAGGTATCATCCCCACATAACAATGGTACCATCCTACTTATTGCCATTTCCTCTATCCATCATCCCCAAACAATGCTATCATTCTACCAATAGCTATTTCATAAAGCTATCATCCCCACATAACAATAGTACCATCCTACTTATTGCCATTTCCTCTATCCATCATCCCCAAACAATGCTATCATTCTACTAATAGCTATTTCATGAAGCTATCATCCCCACATAACAATGGTACCATCCTACTTATTGCCATTTCCTCTATCCATCATCCCCAAACAATGCTATCATTCTACCAATAGCTATTTTATGAAGCTATCATCCCCACATAACAATGGTACCATCCTACTTATTGCCATTTCCTCTATCCATCATCCCCAAACAATGCTATCATTCTACTAATAGCTATTTCATGAAGCTATCATCCCCACATAACAATAGTACCATCCTACTTATTGCCATTTCCTCTATCCATCATCCCCAAACAATGCTATCATTCTACCAATAGCTATTTTATGAAGCTATCATCCCCACATAACAATGGTACCATCCTACTTATTGCCATTTCCTGTAACCATCATCCCCAAACAATGCTATCATTCTACCAATAGCTATTTCATGAAGCTATCATCCCCACATAACAATGGTACCATCCTACTTATTGCCATTTCCTCTATCCATCATCCCCAAACAATGCTATCATTCTACTAATAGCTATTTCATGAAGCTATCATCCCCACATAACAATAGTACCATTCTACTTATTGCCATTTCCTCTATCCATCATCCCCAAACAATGCTATCATTCTACCAATAGCTATTTCATGAAGCTATCATCCCCTCATAACAATAGTACCATTCAACTTATTGACATTTCCTGTAGCCAACCTCCCCAAACAATGCTATCATTCTACTAATAGCTATTTCATGAAGCTATCATCCCCACATAACAATAGTACAATCCTACTTACTGCCATTTCCTGTGTCCATCATCCCCAAACAATGCTATCATTCTACCAATAGTTATTTCATGAAGATATCATCCCCACATAACAATGGTACAATCCTACTTATTGCCATTTCCTCTATCCATCATCCCCAAACAATGCTATCATTCTACCAATAGCTATTTCATGAAGCTATCATCCCCACATAACAATGGTACCATCTTACTTATTGCCATTTCCTCTATCCATCATCCCCAAACAATGCTATCATTCTACCAATAGCTATTTTATGAAGCTATCATCCCCACATAACAATGGTACCATCCTACTTATTGCCATTTCCTCTATCCATCATCCCCAAACAATGCTATCATTCTACCAATAGCTATTTCATGAAGCTATCATCCCCACATAACAATGGTACCATCCTACTTATTGCCATTTCCTCTATCCATCATCCCCAAACAATGCTATCATTCTACTAATAGCTATTTCATGAAGCTATCATCCCCACATAACAATAGTACCATTCTACTTATTGCCATTTCCTCTATCCATCATCCCCAAACAATGCTATCATTCTACCAATAGCTATTTCATGAAGGTATCATCCCCACATAACAATGGTACCATCCTACTTATTGCCATTTCCTCTATCCATCATCCCCAAACAATGCTATCATTCTACTAATAGCTATTTCATGAAGCTATCATCCCCACATAACAATAGTACCATTCTACTTATTGCCATTTCCTCTATCCATCATCCCCAAACAATGCTATCATTCTACCAATAGCTATTTCATGAAGGTATCATCCCCACATAACAATGGTACCATCCTACTTATTTGCCATTCCTGTAACCATCATCCCCACACAATGCGATCATTATCACAATAGCTATCTCATGAAGGTATCATCCCCACATAACAATGGTACCATCCTACTTATTGCCATTTCCTCTATCCATCATCCCCAAACAATGCTATCATTCTACCAATAGTTATTTCATGAAGCTATCATCCCCACATAACAATAGTACCATCCTACTTATTGCCATTTCCCCTATTCATCATCCCCAAACAATGCTATCATTCTACTAATAGCTATTTCATGAAGCTATCATCCCCACATAGCAATGAAACCATCCTACTTATTGCCATTTCCTCTATCCATCATCCCCAAACAATGCTATCATTCTACCAATAGCTATTTCATAAAGCTATCATCCCCACATAACAATAGTACCATCCTACTTATTGCCATTTCCTCTATCCATCATCGCCAAACAATGCTATCATTCTACCAATAGCTATTTCATGAAGCTATCATCCCCACATAACAATAGTACCATCCTACTTATTGCCATTTCCTGTAACCATCATCCACAAACAATGCTATCATTCTACCAATAGCTATTTCATGAAGCTATCATCCCCACATAACAATAGTACCATCCTACTTATTGCCATTTCCTGTGTCCATCATTCCCAAACAATGCTATCATTCTACCAATAGCTATTTCATGAAGCTATCATCCCCACATAACAATTGTACCATCCTACTTATTGCCATTTCCTCTATCCATCATCCCCAAACAATGCTATCATTCTACCAATAGTTATTTCATGAAGCTATCATCCCCACATAACAATGGTACCATCCTACTTATTGCCATTTTCTGTAACCATCATCCCCAAACAATGCTATCATTCTACTAATAGCTATTTCATGAAGCTATCATCCCCACATAACAATGGTACCATCCTACTTATTGCCATTTCCTCTATTCATCATCCCCAAACAATGCTATCATTCTACGAATAGCTATTTCATGAAGCTATCATCCCCACATAACAATGGTACCATCCTACTTATTGCCATTTCCTGTACCCATCATCCCCAAACAATGCTATCATTCTACTAATAGCTATTTCATGAAGCTATCATCCCCACATAACAATAGTACCATCCTACTTATTGCCATTTCCTCTATCCATCATCCCCAAACAATGCTATCATTCTACTAATAGTTATGTCATGAAGGTATCATCCACACATAACAATGGTACCATCCTACTTATTGTCATTTCATCTGTCCGTCATCCCCAAACAATGCTATCATTCTAGCGATAGCTATTTCATGAAGCTATCATCGCCACATAACAATGGTACCCTCCTAGTTATTGCCATTTCCTCTATCCATCATCCCCAAACAATGGTATCATTCTACCAATAGTTATTTCATGAAGCTATCATCGCCACATAACAATGGTACCATCCTACTTATTGTCATTTCCTGTAACCATCATCCCCAAACAATGCTATCATTCTAGCAATAGTTAGTTCAGGAAGCTATCATCCCCACATAACAATGGTACCATCCTACTTATTGTCATTTCCTCTATCCATCATCCCCAAACAATGCTATCATTCTACCAATAGCTATTTCATGAAGCTATCATCCCCACATAACAATGGAACCATCCTACTTATTGCCATTTCTTCTATCCATCATCCCCAAACAATGCTATCATTCTACCAATAGCTATTTCATGAAGCTATCATCCCCACATAACAATGGTACCATCCTACTTATTGCCATTTCCTCTATCCATCATCCCCAAACAATGCTATCATTCTACCAATAGCTATTTCATGAAGCTATCATCCCCACATAACAATGGTACCATCCTACTTATTGCCATTTCCTCTATCCATCATCCCCAAACAATGCTATCATTCTACCAATAGCTATTTCATGAAGCTATCATCCCCACATAACAATGGTACCATCCTACTTATTGCCATTTCCTCTATCCATCATCCCCAAACAATGCTATCATTCTACCAATAGCTATTTCATGAAGGTATCATCCCCACATAACAATGGTACCATCCTACTTATTGCCATTTCCTCTATCCATCATCCCCAAACAATGCTATCATTCTACCAATAGCTATTTCATGAAGATATCGTCCTTACATAACAATGGTACCATCCTACTTATTGCCATTTCCTGTAACCATCATCCCCAAACAATGCTATCATTCTACCAATAGCTATTTCATGAAGCTATCATCCCCACATAACAATAGTACCATCCTACTTACTGCCATTTCCTGTGTCCATCATCCCCAAACACTGCTATCATTCTACCAATAGTTATTTCATGAAGCTATCATCCCCTCATAACAATGGTACCATCAAACTTATTGCCATTTCCTCTATCCATCTTCCCCAAACAATGCTATCATTCTACCAATAGCTATTTCATGAAGCTATCATCCCCATATAACAATGGTACCATCCTACTTATTGCCATTTCCTCTATCCATCATCCCCAAACAATGCTATCATTCTACCAATAGCTATTTTATGAAGCTATCATCCCCACATAATAATGGTACCATCCTACTTATTGCCATTTCCTCTATCCATCATCCCCAAACAATGCTATCATTCTACCAATAGCTATTTCATGAAGCTATCATCCCCACATAACAATGGTACCATCCTACTTATTGCCATTTCCTCTATCCATCATCCCCAAACAATGCTATCACTCTACCAATAGCTATTTCATGAAGCTATCATCCCCACATAACAATGGTACCATCCTACTTATTGCCAGTTCCTCTATCCATCATCCCCAAACAATGCTATCATTCTACCAATAGCTATTTTATGAAGCTATCATCCCCACATAACAATGGTACCATCCTACTTATTGCCATTTCCTCTATCCATCATCCCCAAACAATGCTATCATTCTACCAATAGCTATTTCATAAAGCTATCATCCCCACATAACAATGTTACCATCCTACTTATTGCCATTTCCTCTATCCATCATCCCCAAACAATGCTATCATTCTACCAATAGCTATTTTATGAAGCTATCATCCCCACATAACAATGGTACCATCCTACTTATTGCCATTTCCTCTATCCATCATCCCCAAAACAATGCTATCATTCTACCAATAGCTATTTCATGAAGCTATCATCCCCTCATAACAATGGTACCATCCTACTTATTGCCATCTCCTCTATCCATCATCCCCAAACAATGCTATCATTCTACTAATAGCTATTTCATGAAGCTATCATCCCCACATAACAATAGTACCATCCTACTTATTGCCATTTCCTGTGTCCATCATCCCCAAACAATGCTATCATTCTACCAATAGCTATTTCATGAAGCTATCATCCCCACATAACAATAGTACCATCCTACTTATTGCCATTTCCTCTATCCATCATCCCCAAACAATGCTATCATTCTACCAATAGCTATTTCATGAAGCTATCATCCCCACATAACAATAGTACCATCCTACTTATTGCCATTTCCTCTATCCATCATCCCCAAACAATGCTATCATTCTACCAATAGCTATTTCATGAAGCTATCATCCCCACATAACAATAGTACCATTCTACTTATTGCCATTTCCCCTATTCATCATCCCCAAACAATGCTATCATTCTACCAATAGCTATTTCATGAAGCTATCATCCCCTCATAACAATGGTACCATCCTACTTATTGCCATTTCCTCTATCCATCATCCCCAAACAATGCTATCATTCTACCAATAGCTATTTCATGAAGCTATCATCCCCACATAACAATGGTACCATCCTACTTGTTGCCATTTTTTCTATCCATCATTCCCAAACAATGCTATCATTCTACCAATAGCTATTTCATGAAGCTATCATTCCCACATAACAATGGTACCATCCTACTTATTGTCATTTCCTCTATCCATCATC
>NW_003153929.1:0-30533 GCF_000003605.2 Saccoglossus kowalevskii
ATTCGAAATACACAAGTACTTGATGGTTATATTACACAAGTACGGATAACATTGTGCATGATATGCCATTACAGACTACAACTGTAAGAATCATCAGTACGGACTGTGCCTATTTGAAATACACATGTACTGAATGGTCATGTTACACAAGTACAGATAACATTGTGCATGATACACCATTACAGACTACAACTGTATGAATCACCGGTAGAGACTGTGCCTGTTTGAAATACACATGTACTGAATGTTCATGTTACACAAGTACAGATAACATTGTGCATGATACGCCATTACAGACTACAACTGTATGAATCACCGGTACAGACTGTGCCTGTTTGAAATACACATGTACTGAATGTTCATGTTACACAAGTACAGATAACATTGTGCATGATATGCCATGACAGACTGCAACTGTATGAATCATCAGTACAGACTGTGCCTGTTTGAAATACACATGTACTGAATGGTCATGTTAAACAAGTACGGGCAACATTGTGCATGATACGCCATTACAGACTACAACTGTATGAATCATCAGTACAGACTGTGCCTGTTTGAAATACATCACATGTACTGAATGTTCATGTTACACAAGTATAGATGACATTGTGCATGATACGCCATTACAGACTACAACTGTATGAATAATCGGTACAGACTGTGCCTGTTTGAAATACACATGTACTGAATGGTTATGTTACACAAGTACGGATAACATTGTGCATGATATGCCATGACAGACTGCAACAGTACGAATCATCAGTACAGACTGTGCCTGTTTGAAATACACTAGTACTGAATGGTCATGTTACACAAGTACAGATAACATTGTGCATGACACGCCATTACGGACTACAACTGTATGAATCACCGGTACAGACTGCGCCTGTTTGAAATACACATGTACTGAATGGGCATGTTACCATAGTACAGATAACATTGTGCATGGTACGCCATTACAGACTACAACTGTATGAATCATGAGTACAGACTGTGCCTGTTTGAAATACATCACATGTCCTGAATGTTCATGTTACACAAGTATAAATAACATTGTGCATGATACGCCATTACAGACTACAACTGTATGAATAATCGGTACAAAATGTGCCTGTTTGAAATACACATGTACTGAATGGTTATCTTACACAAGTACGGATAACATTGTGCATGATATGCCATGACAAACTGCAACAGTACGAATCATCAGTACAGACTGTGCCTGTTTGAAATACACAAGTACAGAATGGTCATGTTACACAAGTACAGATAACATTGTTCATGATACGCCATTACAGACTACAACTGTATGAATCATCACTACAGACTGTGCCTGTTTGAAATACACCACATGTACTGAATGTTCATGTTACACAAGTACAGATAACATTGTGCATGATACGCCATTACAGACTACAACTGTATGAATAATCGGTACAGACTGTGCCTGTTTGAAATACACATGTACTGAATGGTCTTGTTACACAAGTACAGATAACATTGTGCATGATATGCCATTACAGACTACAACTGTATACATCATCAGTACAGATTGTGCCTGTTCTTAATACACAATTACTGAATGGTCATGTTACACAAGAACGGGCAACATTGTGCATGATACGCCATTACAGACTACAACTGTATGAATCATCAGTACAGACTGTGCCTGTTTGAAATACATCACATGTACTGAATGTTCATGTTACACAAGTATAAATAACATTGTGCATGATGCGCCATTACAGACTACAACTGTATGAATAATCGGTACAGACTGTGCCTGTTTGAAATACACATGTACTGAATGGTCTTGTTACACAAGTACACATAACATTGTGCATGATATGCCATTACAGACTACAACTGTATAAATCATCAGTACAGATTGTGCCTGTTTTTAATACACAAGTACTGAATGGTCATGTTACACAAGTACGGGCAACATTGTGCATGATACGCCATTACAGACTACGACTGTATGAATCATCAGTACAGACTGTGCCTGTTTGAAATACACCACATGTACTGAATGTTCATGTTACACAAGTATAGATAACATTGTGCATGATATGCCATTACAGACTACAACTGTATAAATCATCAGTACAGATTGTGCCTGTTTATAATACACAAGTACTGAATGGTCATGTTACACAAGTACAAATAACATTGTGCAAGATACGCCATTACAGACTACAACTGTATGAATCATCAGTACAGACTATGCCTGTTTGAAATACACGTGTACTGAAAGGTCATGTTACACAAGTACAGATGACATTGTGCATGATACGCCATTACAGACTACAACTGCATGAATCATCAGCACAGACTATGCCTGTTTGAAATACACATGTACTGAATGGTCATGTTACACAAGTACTTATAACATTGTGCATGATACGCCATTACAGACTACAACTGCATGAATGATCAGCACAGACTATGCCTGTTTGAAATACACATGTACTGAATGGTCTTGTTACACAAGTACAGATAACATTGTGCATGATACGCCATTACAGACTACAACTGTATGAATCATCAGTACAGACTGTGCCTGTTTGAAATACACCACATGTACTGAATGTTCATGTTACACAAGTATAGATAACATTGTGCATGATACTACATTACAGACTACAACTGTATGAATAATCGGTACAGACTGTGCCTGTTTGAAATACACATGTACTGAATGGTTATGTTACACAAGTACGAATAATATTGTGCATGATATGCCATGACAGACTGCAACAGTACGAATCATCAGTACAGACTGTGCCTGTTTGAAATACACAAGTACAGAATGGTCATGTTACACAAGTACGGATAACATTGTGCATGATATGCACTTACACACTACAACTGCATGAATCATCAGTACAGACTGTGCCTGTTTGAAATACACAAGCACTGAATGTTCATGTTACATAAGTACGGACAACATTGTGCATGATATGCCATTACAGATTACAACTGCATGAATCATTAGTACAGACTGTGCCTGTTTGAAATACACAAGCACTGAATGTTCATGTTACACAAGTACAGACAACATTGTGCATGATACGCCATTACAGACTACAACTGTATGAATCATCAATGCAGACTATGCCTGTTTTTAATACACAAGTACTGAATGGTCATGTTACACAAGTTCGGGCAACATTGTGCATGATACGCCATTACAGACTACAACTGTATGAATCATCAGTACAGACTGTGCCTGTTTGAAATACACCACATGTACTGAATGTTCTTGTTACACAAGTATAGATAACATTGTGCATGATGCGCCATTACAGACTACAACTGTATGAATAATCAGTACAGACTGTGCCTATTTGAAATACACATGTACTGAATGGGCATGTTACACAAGTACAAATAACATTGTGCATGATACGCCATTACAGACTACAACTGTATGAATCATCAGTACAGACTGTGCCTGTTTTTAATACTAAAGTACTGAATGGTCATGTTACACAAGTACGTGCAACATTGTGCATGATACGCCATTACAGACTACAACTTATGAATCATCAGTACAGACTGTGCCTGTTTTTAATACTCAAGTACTGAATGGTCATGTTACACAAGTACGTGCAACATTGTGCATGATACGTCATTACAGACTACAACTTTATGAATCATCAGTACAGACTGTGCCTGTTTTTAATACTCAAGTACTGAATGGTCATGTTACACAAGTACGTGCAACATTGTGCATGATACGCCATTACAGACTACAACTATATGAATCATCAGTACAGACTATGCCTGTTTGAAATACACCACATGTACTGAATAGTCATGTTACACAAGTACGGACAACATTGTGCATGATATGCCATTACAGACTACAACTGTATGAATCATCAGTACAGACTGTGCCTGTTCGAAATACTCAAGTACTGATTGGTCATGTTACACAAGTACGTGCAACATTGTGCATGGTACGCCATTACAGATTACAACTGTATGAATCATCAGTACAGACTGTGCCTGTTTGAAATACACAAGTACTGATTGGTCATGTTACACAAGTACGTGCAACATTGTGCATGGTACGCCATTACAGACTACAACTGTATGAATCATCAGTACAGACTGGGCCTGTTTGTAATACTCAAGTACTGAATGGTCATGTTACACAAGTACGTGCAACATTGTGCATGGTACGCCATTACAGACTACAACTGTATGAATCATCAGTACAGATTGTGCCTGTTTGAAATACACATGTACTGAATGGTCTTGTTACACAAGTACAGATAACATTGTGCATGATACGCCATTACAGACTACAACTGTATGAATCATCAGTACAGACTGTGCATGTTTGAAATACACCACATGTACTGAATGTTCATGTTACACAAATATAGATAACATTGTGCATGATACGCCATTACAGACTACAACTGTATGAATCATCAGTACAGACTGTGCCTGTTTGAAATACACAAATACTGAAAAGGTCATGTTAAACAAGTACAGATAACATTGTGCATGATACGCCATTACAGACTACAACTGTATGAATAATCAGTACAGACTGTGCCTGTTCGAAATACACATGTACTGAATGGTCATGTTAAACAAGTACGGGCAACATTGTGCATGATACGCCATTACAGACTACAACTGTATGAATCATCAGTACAGACTGTGCCTGTTTGAAATACACCACATGTACTGAATGTTCATGTTACACAAATATAGATAACATTGTGCATGATACGCCATTACAGACTACAACTGTATGAATCATCAGTACAGACTGTGCCTGTTTTTAATACACATGTACTGAATGGTCATGTTACACAAGTACAAATAACATTGTGCATGATACGCCATAACAGACTACAACTGTATGAATCATCAGTACAGACTTTCCTGTTTGAAATACACATGTACTGATTGGTCATGTTACACAAGTACAGATAACATTGTGCATGATACGCCATTACAGACTACAACTGTATGAATCATTAGTACAGACTGTGCCTGTTTGAAATACACAAGCACTGAATGTTCATGTTACACAAGTACAGACAACATCGTGCATGATACGCCATTACAGACTACAACTGTATGAATCATCAGTACAGACTATGCCTGTTTTAATACACAAGTTCTGAATGGTCATGTTACACAAGTACGGACAACATTGTGCATGATATGCCATTACAGACTACAACTGTATGAATCATCAGTACAGACTGTGCTTATTTGAAATACACATGTACTGAATGGGCATGTTACACAAGTACAAATAACATTGTGCATGATACGCCATTACAGACTACAACTGTATGAATCATCAGTACAGACTATGCCTGTTTTTAATACACAAGTTCTGAATGGTCATGTTACACAAGTACGGACAACATTGTGCATGATATGCCATTACAGACTACAACTGTATGAATCATCAGTACAGACTGTGCCTGTTTGAAATACACATGTACTGAATGGGCATGTTACACAATCACGGACAACATTGTGCATGATACGCCATTACAGACTACAACTGTATGAATCATCAGTACAGACTATGCCTGTTTTTAATACACAAGTTCTGAATGGTCATGCTACACAAGTACGGACAACATTGTGCATGATACACCATTACAGACTACAACTGTATGAATCATCAGTACACACTGTGCCTGTTTGAAATACACAAATACTGAATGGTCATGTTACACAAGTACAGATAACATTGTGCATGATACGCCATTACAGACTACAACTGTATGAATCATCAGTACAGACTGTGCCTGTTTGAAATACACATGTACTGAATGGTCATGTTACACAAGTACTGACAACTTTGTGCACGATACGCCATTACAGACTACAACTGTATGAATAATTAGTACAGACTATGCCTGTTTTTAATACACAAGTACTGAATGGTCATGTTACACAAGTACAAATAACATTGTGCATGATACGCCATTACAGACTACAACTGTATGAATCATCAGTACAGACTATGCCTGTTTTTAATACACAAGTACTGAATGGTCATGTTACACAAGTACGGGCAACATTGTGCATGATACGCCATTACTGACTACAACTGTATGAATCATCAGTACAGACTGTGCCTGTTTGAAATACACCACATGTACTGAATGTTCATGTTACACAAGTACAAATAACATTGTGCATGATACGCCATTACAGACTACAACTGTATGAACCATCAGTACAGACTATGCCTGTTTTTAATACACAAGTACTGAATGGTCATGTTACACAAGTGCGGGCAACATTGTGCATGATACGTCATTACAGACTACAACTGTATGAATCATCAGTACAGACTGTGCCTGTTTTTAATACACAAGTACTGAATGGTCATGTTTACACAAGTACGGACAACTTTGTGCACGATACGCCATTACAGACTACAACTGTATGAATAATTAGTACAGACTATTTCTGTTTTTAATACACAAGTACTGAATGGTCATGTTACACAAGTACAAATAACATTGTGCATGATACGCCATTACAGACTACAACTGTATGAATCATCAGTACAGACTGTGCCTGTTTGAAATACACATGTACTGAATGGGCATGTTACACAATTACGGACAACATTGTGCATGATACGCCATTACAGACTACAACTGTATGAATCATCAGTACAGACTATGCCTGTTTTTAATACACAAATACTGAATGGTCATGTTACACAAGTACAGATAACATTGTGCATGATACGCCATTGCAGACTACAACTGTATGAATCATCAGTACAGACTGTGCCTGTTTGAAATACACCACATGTACTGAATGTTCATGTTACACAAATATAGATAACATTGTGCATGATACGCCATTACAGACTACAACTGTATGAATCATCAGTACAGACTGTGCCTGTTTGAAATACACAAATACTGAATGGTCATGTTAAACAAGTACAGATAACATTGTGCATGATACGCCATTACAGACTACAACTGTATGAATAATCAGTACAGACTGTGCCTGTTCGAAATACACATGTACTGAATGGTCATGTTAAACAAGTACGGGCAACATTGTGCATGATACGCCATTACAGACTACAACTGTATGAATCATCAGTACAGACTGTGCCTGTTTGAAATACACCACATGTACTGAATGTTCATGTTACACAAATATAGATAACATTGTGCATGATACGCCATTACAGACTACAACTGTATGAATCATCAGTACAGACTGTGCCTGTTTTTAATACACATGTACTGAATGGTCATGTTACACAAGTACAAATAACATTGTGCATGATACGCCATTACAGACTACAACTGTATGAATCATCAGTACAGACTTTCCTGTTTGAAATACACATGTACTGATTGGTCATGTTACACAAGTACAGATAACATTGTGCGTGATACGCCATTGCAGACTACAACTGTATGAATCATCAGTACAGACTGTGCCTGTTTGAAATACACAAGCACTGAATGTTCATGTTACACAAATACAGACAACATCGTGCATGATACGCCATTACAGACTACAACTGTATGAATCATCAGTACAGACTATGCCTGTTTTAATACACAAGTTCTGAATGGTCATGTTACACAAGTACGGACAACATTGTGCATGATATGCCATTACAGACTACAACTGTATGAATCATCAGTACAGACTGTGCCTGTTTGAAATACACAAGTACTGAATGGTCATGTTACACAAGTACAGACAACATTGTGCATGATACGCCATTACAGACTACAACTGTATGAATCATCAGTGCAGACTATGCCTGTTTTTAATACACAAGTACTGAATGGTCATGTTACACAAGTTCGGGCAACATTGTGCATGATACGCCATTACAGACTACAACTGTATGAATCATCAGTACAGACTGTGCCTGTTTGAAATACACCACATGTACTGAATGTTCTTGTTACACAAGTATAGATAACATTGTGCATGATGCGCCATTACAGACTTCAACTGTATAAATAATCAGTACAGACTGTGCTTATTTGAATTACACATGTACTGAATGGGCATGTTACACAAGTACAAATAACATTGTGCATGATACGCCATTACAGACTACAACTGTATGAATCATCAGTACAGACTATGCCTGTTTTTAATACACAAGTTCTGAATGGTCATGTTACACAAGTACGGACAACATTGTGCATGATATGCCATTACAGACTACAACTGTATGAATCATCAGTACAGACTGTGCCTGTTTGAAATACACATGTACTGAATGGGCATGTTACACAAGTACGGACAACATTGTGCATGATATGCCATTACAGACTACAACTGTATGAATCATCAGTACAGACTGTGCCTGTTTGAAATACACATGTACTGAATGGGCATGTTACACAATTACGGACAACATTGTGCATGATACGCCATTACAGACTACAACTGTATGAATCATCAGTACAGACTATGCCTGTTTTTAATACACAAGTTCTGAATGGTCATGTTACACAAGTACGGACAACATTGTGCATGATATGCCATTACAGACTACAACTGTATGAATCATCAGTACAGACTGTGCCTGTTTGAAATACACATGTACTGAATGGGCATGTTACACAATTACGGACAACATTGTGCATGATACGCCATTACAGACTACAACTGTATGAATCATCAGTACAGACTGTGCCTGTTTTTAATACACATGTACTGAATGGGCATGTTACACAATTACGGACAACATTGTGCATGATACGCCATTACAGACTACAACTGTGTGAATCATCAGTACAGACTGTGCCTGTTTGAAATACACAAATACTGAATGGTCATGTTAAACAAGTACAGATAACATTGTGCATGATACGCCATTACAGACTACAACTGTATGAATAATCAGTACAGACTGTGCCTGTTCGAAATACACATGTACTGAATGGTCATGTTACACGAGTACAGATAGCATTGTGCATGATACGCCATTACAGACTACAACTGTATGAATCATCAGTACAGACTGTGCCTGTTTGAAATACACCACATGTACTGAATGTTCATGTTACACAAATATAGATAACATTGTGCATGATTCGCCATTACAGACTACAACTGTATGAATCATCAGTACAGACTGTGCCTGTTTTTAATACACATGTACTGAATGGTCATGTTACACAAGTACAAATAACATTGTGCATGATACGCCATTACAGACTACAACTGTATGAATCATCAGTACAGACTTTCCTGTTTGAAATACACATGTACTGATTGGTCATGTTACACAAGTACAGATAACATTGTGCATGATACGCCATTACAGACTACAACTGTATGAATCATTAGTACAGACTGTGCCTGTTTGAAATACACAAGCACTGAATGTTCATGTTACACAAGTACAGACAACATCGTGCATGATACGCCATTACAGACTACAACTGTATGAATCATCAGTACAGACAATGCCTGTTTTAATACACAAGTTTCTGAATGGTCATGTTACACAAGTACGGACAACATTGTGCATGATATGCCATTACAGACTACAACTGTATGAATCATCAGTACAGACTGTGCCTGTTTGAAATACACATGTACTGAATGGGCATGTTACACAATCACGGACAACATTGTGCATGATACGCCATTACAGACTACAACTGTATGAATCATCAGTACAGACTATGCCTGTTTTTAATACACAAGTTCTGAATGGTCATGTTACACAAGTACGGACAACATTGTGCATGATACACCATTACAGACTACAACTGTATGAATCATCAGTACAGACTGTGCCTGTTTGAAATACACAAATACTGAATGGTCATGTTACACAAGTACAGATAACATTGTGCATGATACGCCATTACAGACTACAACTGTATGAATCATCAGTACAGACTGTGCCTGTTTGAAATACACATGTACTGAAAGGTCATGTTACACAAATACAGATAACATTGTGCATGATACGCCATTACAGACTACAACTGTATGAATCATCAGTACAGACTATGCCTGTTTTTAATACACAATTACTGAATGGTCATGTTACACAAGTACGGGCAACATTGTGCATGATACGCCATTACAGACTACAACTGTATGAATCATCAGTACAGACTGTGCCTGTTTGAAATACACCACATGTACTGAATGTTCATGTTACACAAATATAGATAACATTGTGCATGATACGCCATTACAGACTACAACTGTATGAATCATCAGTACAGACTGTGCCTGTTTGAAATACACAAGTACTGAATGGGCATGTTACACAAGTACAAATAACATTGTGCATGATACGCCATTACAGACTACAACTGTATGAATCATCAGTACAGACTGCTGCCTGTTTGAAATACACAAGTACTGAATGGTCATGTTACACAAGTACAGATAACATTGTGCATGATACGCCATTACAGACTACAACTGTATGAATCATCAGTACAGGCTGCGCCTGTTTAAAATACACAAGTACTGAATGGTCATGTTACACAAGTACAGATAACATTGTGCATGATACGCCATTACAGACTACAACTGTATGAATCATCAGTACAGACTGTGCCTGTTTGAAATACACCACATGTACTGAATGTTCTTGTTACACAAGTATAGATAACATTGTGCGTGATGCGCCATTACAGACTACAACTGTATGAATCATCAGTAAAGACTGTGCCTGTTTTTAATACTCAAGTACTGAATGGTCATGTTACACAAGTACGTGCAACATTGTGCATGATACGCCATTACAGACTACAACTGTATGAATCATCAGTACAGACTATGCCTGTTTGAAATACACCACATGTACTGAATGGTCATGTTACACAAGTACGAACAACATTGTGCATGATATGCCATTACAGACTACAACTGTATGAATCATCAGTACAGACTGTGCCTATTTGAAATACACATGTACTGAATGGGCATGTTACACAAGTACAAATAACATTGTGCATGATACGCCATTACAGACTACAACTGTATGAATCATCAGTACAGGTTGCGCCTGTTTGAAATACACAAGTACTGAATGGTCATGTTACACAAGTACAGATAACATTGTGCATGATACGCCATTACAAACTACAACTGTATGAATCATCAGTACAGACTGTGCCTGTTTTTAATTCACAAGTACTGAATGGTCATGTTACACAAGTACGGGCAACTGTGTGCATGACACGCCATTACAGACTACAACTGTATGAATCATCAGTACAGACTGTACCTATTTGAAATACACATGTACTGAATGGGCATGTTACACAAGTACAGATAACATTGTGCATGATACGCCATTACAGACTACAACTGTATGAATCATCAGTACTGACTGTGCTTGTTCGAAATATACAAGTACTGAATGGTTATGTTACACAAATACGGATAACATTGTGCATGATATGCCATGATAGACAACAACAGTATGAATCATCAGTACAGACTGTCCTGTTTGAAATACACAAATACTGAATGGTCATGTTACACAAGTACGGATAACATTATGCATGATATGCCATTACAGACTGCAACTGTACGAATCACCAGTACAGACTGTGCCTGTTTGAAATACACAAGTACTGAATTGTCATGTTACACAAGTACGGATAACATTGTGCATGATACGCCATTACAGACTACAACTGTATGAATCATCCGTACAGACTGTGCCTGTTTGAAATACACATGTACTGAATGGTCATGTTACACAAGTACAGATAAAATTGTGCATGATACGCCAATACAAACTACAACTGTATGAATCATCAGTACAGACTGTGCCTGTTTTTAATACACAAGTACTGAATGGTCATGTTACACAAGTACGGACAACTTTGTGCATGATACGCCATTACAGACTACAACTGTATGAATCATCAGTACAGACTGTGCCTGTTTGTAGTACACCACATGGACTGAATGTTCATGTTACACAAATATAGATGACATTGTGCATGATACGCCATTACAGACTACAAGTGTATGAATAATCGGTACAGACTGTGCCTGTTTGAAATACACATGTACTGAATGGGCATGTTACACAAGTACGGATAACATTGTGCATGATATGCCATTACAGACTACAACTGTATGAATAATCAGTACTGACTATGCCTGTTCGAAATATACAAGTACTGAATGGTTATGTTACAAAAATACGGATAACATTGTGCATGATACGCCATTACAGACTACAACTGTATGAATCATCAGTACAGACTATGCCTGTTTTTAATACACAAGTACCGAATGTTCATGTTACACAAGTACGGGCAACATTGTGCATGATATGCCATTTCACACTACAACTGTATGAATCATCAGTACAGACTGTGCCTGTTTGAAATACACCACATGTACTGAATGTTCTTGTTACACAAGTACAAATAACATTGTGCATGATACGCCATTACAGACTACAACTGTATGAATCATCAGTACAGACTGTGCTTGTTTGAAATACACATGTACTGAATGGTTATGTTACACAAGTACAGATAACATTGTGCATGATATGCCATGACAGACTACAACTGTATAAATCATCAGTACAGACTGTGCCTGTTTGAAATACACATGTACTGAATGGTTATGTTACACAAGTACAGATAACATTGTGCATGATACGCCATTACAGACTACAACTGTATGAATCATCAGTACAGACTGTGCCTGTTTGAAATACACAAATACTGAATGGTCATGCACAAGTACAGATAACATTGTGCATGATACGCCATTACAGACTACAACTGTATGAATCATCAGTACAGACTGTGCCTGTTCGAAATACACATGTACTGAATGGTCTTGTTACACAAGTACAGATAACATTGTGCATGATACGCCATTACAGACTACAACTGTATGAATCATCAGTACAGACTGTGCCTGTTTGAAATACACCACATGTACTGAATGTTCTTGTTACACAAGTATAGATAACATTGTGCATGATGCGCCATTACAGACTACAACTGTATGAATAATCAGTACAGAGTGTTCTGTTCGAAATATACATGTACTGAATGGTCTTGTTACACAAGTACAGATAACATTGTGCATGATATGCCATTACAGACTACAACTGTATGAATCATCAGTACAGACTGTGCCTGTTTGAAATACACATGTACTGAATGGGCATGTTACACAATTACGGACAACATTGTGCATGATACGCCATTACAGACTACAACTGTATGAATCATCAGTACAGACTGTGCCTGTTTGAAATACACAAATACTGAATGGTCATGTTACACAAGTACAGATAACATTGTGCATGATACGCCATTACAGACTACAACTGTATGAATCATCAGTACAGACTGTGCCTGTTTGAAATACACATGTACTGATTGGTCATGTTACACAAGTACAGATAACATTGTGCATGATACGCCAATACAGACTACAACTGTATGAATCATTAGTACAGACTGTGCCTGTTTTTAATACACAAGTACTGAATGGTCATGTTACACAAGTACGGACAACTTTGTGCACGATACGCCATTACAGACTACAACTGTATGAATAATTAGTACAGACTATGCCGGTTTTTAATACACAAGTACTGAATGGTCATGTTACACAAGTACAAATAACATTGTGCATGATACGCCATTACAGACTACAACTGTATGAATCATCAGTACAGACTGTGCCTGTTTGAAATACACATGTACTGAATGGGCATGTTACACAATTACGGACAACATTGTGCATGATACGCCATTACAGACTACAACTGTATGAATCATCAGTACAGACTATGCCTGTTTTTAATACACAAGTTCTGAATGGTCATGTTACACAAGTACGGACAACATTGTGCATGATATGCCATTACAGACTACAACTGTATGAATCATCAGTACAGACTGTGCCTGTTTGAAATACACATGTACTGAATGGGCATGTTACACAATTACGGACAACATTGTGCATGATACGCCATTACAGACTACAACTGTATGAATCATCAGTACAGACTGTGCCTGTTTTTAATACACATGTACTGAATGGGCATGTTACACAATTACGGACAACATTGTGCATGATACGCCATTACAGACTACAACTGTATGAATCATCAGTACAGACTGTGCCTGTTTGAAATACACCACATGTACTGAATGTTCATGTTACACAAATATAGATAACATTGTGCATGATACGCCATTACAGACTACAACTGTATGAATCATCAGTACAGACTGTGCCTGTTTGAAATACACAAATACTGAAAAGGTCATGTTAAACAAGTACAGATAACATTGTGCATGATACGCCATTACAGACTACAACTGTATGAATAATCAGTACAGACTGTGCCTGTTCGAAATACACATGTACTGAATGGTCATGTTAAACAAGTACGGGCAACATTGTGCATGATACGCCATTACAGACTACAACTGTATGAATCATCAGTACAGACTGTGCCTGTTTGAAATACACCACATGTACTGAATGTTCTTGTTACACAAGTATAGATAACATTGTGCATGATGCGCCATTATAGACTACAACTGTATGAATAATCAGTACAGACTGTGCTTATTTGAAATACACATGTACTGAATGGGCATGTTACACAAGTACAAATAACATTGTGCATGATACGCCATTACAGACTACAACTGTATGAATCATCAGTACAGGCTGCGCCTGTTTTTAATACACAAGTACTGAATGGTCATGTTACACAAGTACAGATAACATTGTGCATGATACGCCATTACAGACTACAACTGTATGAATCATCAGTACAGACTGTGCCTGTTTGAAATACACCACATGTACTGAATGTTCTTGTTACACAAGTATAGATAACATTGTGCGTGATGCGCCATTACAGAATACAACTGTATGAATCATCAGTACAGACTGTGCCTGTTTTTAATACTCAAGTACTGAATGGTCATGTTACACAAGTACGTGCAACATTGTGCATGATACCCCATTACAGACTACAACTGTATGAATCATCAGTACAGACTGTGCCTGTTTGAAATACACAAGCACTGAATGTTCATGTTACACAAGTACAGACAACATTGTGCATGATACGCAATTACAGACTACAACTGTATGAATCATCAGTACAGACTGTGTCTGTTTTTAATACACAAGTACTGAATGGTCATGTTACACAAGTACGGGCAACTGTGTGCATGACACGCCATTACAGACTACAACTGTATGAATCATCAGTACAGACTGTGCCTATTTGAAATACACATGTACTGAATGGGCATGTTACACAAGTACAAATAACATTGTGCATGATACGCCATTACAGACTACAACTGTATGAATCATCAGTACAGGCTGCGCCTGTTTGAAATACACAAGTACTGAATGGTCATGTTACACAAGTACAGATAACATTGTGCATGATACGCCATTACAAACTACAACTGTATGAATCATCAGTACAGACTGTGCCTGTTTTTAATACACAAGTACTGAATGGTCATGTTACACAAGTACGGGCAACTGTGTGCATGACACGCCATTACAGACTACAACTGTATGAATCATCAGTACAGACTGTACCTATTTGAAATACACATGTACTGAATGGGCATGTTACACAAGTACAAATAACATTGTGCATGATACGCTATTACAGACTACAACTGTATGAATCATCAGTACAGACTGTGCATGTTTGAAATACACATGTACTGAATGGTTATATTACACAAGTACAGATAACATTGTGCATGATATGCCATTACAGACTACAACTGTATGAATCATCAAGTACAGACTGTGCCTGTTTGAAATACACATGTACTGAATGGTTATATTACACAAGTACAGATAACATTGTGCATGATATGCCATTACAGACTACAACTATATGAATCATCAGTACGGACTCTGCCTATTTGAAATATACAAGTACTGGATGGGCATGTTACACAAGTACAGACTACATTGTGCATGATATGCCATTACAGACTACAACTGTTTGAATCATCAGTACATACTATGCCTGTTTGAAATACATATGTAATGAATGGTTATATTACACAAGTACGGATAACATTGTGCATGATATGCCATTACAGAGTACAACTGTACGAATCATCTGTACAGACTGTGCCTATTTGAAATACACAAGTACTGAATGGGCATTTTACACAAGTACAGACTACATTGTGCATGATATGCCATTACAGACTACAACTGTTCGAATCATCAGTACATAATATGCCTGTTTGAAATACACATGTAATGAATGGTTATATTACACAAGTACGGGCAACATTGTGCATGATACGCCATTACAGACTACAACTGTATGAATCATCAGTACAGACTGTGCCTGTTTGAAATACACAAGTACTGAATGGTCATGTTACACAAGTACAGATAACATTGTGCATGATACGCCATTACAGACTACAACTGTATGAATCATCCGTACAGATTATGCCTATTCGAAATACACAAGTACTGAATGGTTATATTACACAAGTACGGATAACATTGTGCATGATATGCCATTACAGACTACAACTGTAAGAATCATCAGTACGGACTGTGCCTATTTGAAATACACATGTACTGAATGGTCATGTTACACAAGTACGGACAACATTGTGCATGATACGCCATTACGGACTACAACTGTATGAATCACCGGTACAGACTGTGCCTGTTTGAAATACACATGTACTGAATGTTCATGTTACACAAGTACAGATAACATTGTGCATGATATGCCATGACAGACTACAACCGTATGAATCATCAGTACAGACTGTGCCTGTTTGAAATACACAAGTACTGAATGGTTATGTTACACAAGTACAGATAACATTGTGCATGATACGCCATTACAGACTACAACTGTATGAATCACCGGTACAGACTGTGCCTGTTTGAAATACACATGTACTGAATGTTCATGTTACACAAGTACAGATAACATTGTGCATGATATGCCATGACAGACTACAACTGTATGAATCATCAGTACAGACTGTGCCTGTTTGAAATACACAAGTACTGAATGGTTATGTTACACAAGTACAGATAACATTGTGCATGATACGCCATTACAGACTACAACTGTATGAATCACCGGTACAGACTGTGCCTGTTTGAAATACACATGTACTGAATGTTCATGTTACACAAGTACAGATAACATTGTGCATGATACGCCATTACAGACTACAACTGTATGAATCACCGGTACAGACTGTGCCTGTTTGAAATACACATGTACTGAATGTTCATGTTACACAAGTACAGATAACATTGTGCATGATATGCCATGACAGACTACAACTGTAAGAATTATCAGTACGGACTGTGCCTATTTGAAATACACATCTACTGAATGGTCATGTTACACAAGTACGGACAACATTGTGCATGATACGCCATTACAGACTACAACTGTATGAATCATGGGTACAGACTATGCCTGTTTTTAATACACATGTACTGAATGGGCATGTTACACAATTACGGACAACATTTTGCATGATACGCCATTACAGACTACAACTGTATGAATCATCTGTACTGACTATGCCTGTTCGAAATATACAAGTACTGAATGGTTATGTTACACAAATACGGATAACATTGTGCATGATATGCCATGACTGACAACAACAGTATGAATCATCAGTACAGACTGTCCTGTTTGAAATACACAAATACTGAACGGTCATGTTACACAAGTACAGATAACATTGTGCATGGTACGCCATTACAGACTACAACTGTATGAATCATCAGTACAGACTGTGCCTGTTTGAAATACACAAGTACTGAATGGTTATGTTACACAAGTACAGATAACATTTTGCATGGTACGCCATTACAGACTACAACTGTATGAATCATCAGTACAGACTGTGCCTGTTTGAAATACACAAGTACTGAATGGTTATGTTACACAAGTACAGATAACATTGTGCATGATACGCCATTACAGACTACAACTGTATGAATCATCAGTGCAGATTATGCCCGTTTTTAATACACAAGTATTGAATGGTCATGTTACACAAGTTCGGGCAACATTGTGCATGATACGCCATTACAGACTACAACTGTATGAATCATCAGTACAGACTGTGCCTGTTTGAAATACACCACATGTACTGAATGTTCTTGTTACACAAGTATAGATAACATTGTGCATGATGCGCCATTACAGACTACAACTGTATGAATAATCAGTACAGACTGTGCCTATTTGAAATACACATGTACTGAATGGGCATGTTACACAAGTACAAATAACATTGTGCATGATACGCCATTACAGACTACAACTGTATGAATCATCAGTACAGACTGTGTCTGTTTGTAATACTCAAGTACTGAATGGTCATGTTACACAAGTACGGACAACTTTGTGCACGATACGCCATTACAGACTACAACTGTATGACTAATCAGTACGATACGCCATTACAGACTACAACTGTATGAATAATCAGTACAGACTGTGCCTGTTTGAAATACACATGTACTGAATGGGCATGTTACACAAGTACAGATAACATTGTGCATGATACGCCATTACAGACTACAACTGTATGAATCATCAGTACTGACTGTGCTTGTTCGAAATATACAAGTACTGAATGGTTATGTTACACAAATACGGATAACATTGTGCATGATATGCCATGACAGACAACAACAGTATGAATCATCAGTACAGACTGTCCTGTTTGAAATACACAAATACTGAATGGTCATGTTACACAAGTACGGATAACATTATGCATGATATGCACTTACAGACTACAACTGTATGAATCATCAGTACTGACTGTGCCTGTTTGAAATACACATGTACTGAATGGTCATGTTACACAAGTACAGATAAAATTGTGCATGATACGCCAATACAAACTACAACTGTATGAATCATCAGTACAGACTGTGCCTGTTTTTAATACACAAGTACTGAATGGTCATGTTACACAAGTACGGACAACTTTGTGCATGATACGCCATTACAGACTACAACTGTATGAATCATCAGTACAGACTGTGCCTGTTTGTAGTACACCACATGGACTGAATGTTCATGTTACACAAATATAGATGACATTGTGCATGATACGCCATTACAGACTACAACTGTATGAATAATCGGTACAGACTGCGCCTGTTTGAAATACACAAGTACTCAATGGGCTTGTTACACAAGTACAGATAACATTGTGCATGATATGCCATTACAGAGTACAACTGTATGAATCATGGGTACAGACTGTGCCTGTTTTTAATACACATGTACTGAATGGGCATGTTACACAATTACGGACAACATTTTGCATGATACGCCATTACAGACTACAACTGTATGAATCATCTGTACTGACTATGCCTGTTCGAAATATACAAGTACTGAATGGTTATGTTACACAAATACGGATAACATTGTGCATGATATGCCATGACTGACAACAACAGTATGAATCATCAGTACAGACTGTCCTGTTTGAAATACACAAATACTGAACGGTCATGTTACACAAGTACAGATAACATTGTGCATGATACGCCATTACAGACTACAACTGTATGAATCATCAGTACAGACTATGCCTGTTTTTAATACACAAGTACCGAATGGTCATGTTACACAAGTACGGGCAACATTGTGCATGATACGCCATTACAGACTACAACTGTATGAATCATCAGTACAGACTGTGCCTGTTTGAAATACACAAGTACTGAATGGTCATGTTACACAAGTACAGATAACATTGTGCATGATACACCATTACAGACTACAACTGTATGAATCATCAGTACAGACTGTGCCTGTTTGAAATACACAAGTACTGAATGGTCATGTTACACAAGTACAGATAACATTGTGCATGATATGCCATTGCAGACTACAACTGTATGAATCATCAGTAGAGGCTGCGCCTGTTTGAAATGCACAAGTACTGAATGGTCATGTTAAACAAGTACGGGCAACATTGTGCATGATGCGCCATTACAGACTACAACTGTATGAATCATCAGTACAGACTGTGCCTGTTTGAAATACATCACAGGTACTGAATGTTCATGTTACACAAGTATAGATGACATTGTGCATGATACGCCATTACAGACTACAACTGTATGAATAATCGGTACAGACTGTGCCTGTTTGAAATACACATGTACTGAATGGTTATGTTACACAAGTACGGATAACATTGTGCATGATATGCCATGACAGACTGCAACAGTACGAACCATCAGTACAGACTGTGCCTGTTTGAAATACACTAGTACTGAATGGTCATGTTACACAAGTACAGATAACATTGTGCATGACACGCCATTACGGATTACAACTGTATGAATCACCGGTACAGACTGTGCCTGTTTGAAATACGCATGTAATGAATGGTTATATTACACAAGTACGGATAATATTGTGCATGATACGCCATTACAGACTACAACAGTATGAATCATCGGTACAGACTGTGCCTATTTGAAATACACATGTACTGAATGGTCACGTTACACAAGTACAGATAACATTGTGCATGATACGCCATTACAGACTACAACTGTATGAATCATCAGTACAGACTGTGCCTGTTTGAAATACACATGTACTGAATGGTTATATTACACAAGTACAGATAACATTGTGCATGATACGCCATTACAGACTACAACTGTATGGATCATCAGTACAGACTGCGCCTGTTTGAAGTACACATGTACTGAATGGTCATGTTACACAAGTACGGATAACATTGTGCATGATATGCCATTACAGAGTACAACTGTACGAATCATCTGTACAGACTGTGCCTATTTGAAATACACAAGTACTGAATGGGCATTTTACACAAGTACAGACTACATTGTGCATGATATGCCATTACAGACTACAACTGTTCGAATCATCAGTACATACTATGCCTGTTTGAAATACACATGTAATGAATGGTTATATTACACAAGTACGGATAACATTGTGCATGATACGCCATTACAGACTACAACTGTATGAATCATCAGTACAGACTGTGCCTGTTTGAAATACACAAGTACTGAATGGTCATGTTACACAAGTACAGATAACATTGTGCATGATACGCCATTACAGACTACAACTGTATGAATCATTCGTACAGATTATGCCTATTCGAAATACACAAGTACTGAATGGTTATTTTACACAAGTACGGATAATATTGTGCATGATATGCCATTACAGACTACAACTGTAAGAATCATCAGTACGGACTGTGCCTATTTGAAATACACATGTACTGAATGGTCATGTTACACAAGTACGGACAACATTGTGCATGATACGCCATTACAGACTACAACTGTATGAATCACCGGTACAGACTGTGCCTGTTTGAAATACACATGTACTGAATGTTCATGTTACACAAGTACAGATAACATTGTGCATGATACGCCATTACAGACTACAACTGTATGAATCATCAGTACAGACTGTGCCTGTTTGAAATACACAAGTACTGAATGGTTATGTTACACAAGTACAGATAACATTGTGCATGATACGCCATTACAGACTACAACTGTATGAATCACCGGTACAGACTGTGCCTGTTTGAAATACACATGTACTGAATGTTCATGTTACACAAGTACAGATAACATTGTGCATGATACGCCATTACAGACTACAACTGTATGAATCACCGGTACAGACTGTGCCTGTTTGAAATACACATGTACTGAATGTTCATGTTACACAAGTACAGATAACATTGTGCATGATATGCCATGACAGACTGCAACTGTATGAATCATCAGTACAGACTGTGCCTGTTTGAAATACACATGTACTGAATGGTCATGTTAAACAAGTACGGGCAACATTGTGCATGATACGCCATTACAGACTACACCTGTATGAATCATCAGTACAAACTGTGCCTGTTTGAAATACATCACATGTACTGAATGTTCATGTTACACAAGTATAGATAACATTGTGCATGATACGCCATTACAGACTACACCTGTATGAATAATCGGTACAGACTGTGCCTGTTTGAAATACACATGTACTGAATGGTTATGTTACACAAGTACGGATAACATTGTGCATGATATGCCATGACAGACTGCAACAGTACGAATCATCAGTACAGACTGTGCCTGTTTGAAATACACTAGTACTGAATGGTCATGTTACACAAGTACAGATAACATTGTGCATGACACGCCATTACGGACTACAACTGTATGAATCACCGGTACAGACTGTGCCCTGTTTGAAAATACGCATGTAATGAATGGTCATGTTACACAAGTACAGTTAAATATTGTGCTTGATACGCCATTACAGACTACAACTGTATGAATCGTCAGTACAGACTGTGCCTGTTCGAAATACACATGTACTGAATGGTCATTTTACACAAGTACAGATGACATTGTGCATGATACGCCATTACATACTACAACTGTATGAATCATTAGTACAGACTATGCCTGTTTGAAATACACATGTACTGAATGGTCATGTTACACAAGTACTTATAACATTGTGCATGATACGCCATTACAGAGTGCAACTGTATGAATCATCAGTACAGACTGTGCCTGTTTGAAATACACATGTACTGAATGGTCTTGTTACACAAGTACAGATAACATTGTGCATGATATGCCATTACAGACTACAACTGTATACATCATCAGTACAGATTGTGCCTGTTCTTAATACACAAGTACTGAATGGTCATGTTACACAAGAACGGGCAACATTGTGCATGATACGCCATTACAGACTACAACTGTATGAATAATCGGTACAGACTGTGCCTGTTTGAAATACACAAGTACTGAATGGTTATGTTACTGAAGTACGGGTAACATTATGCATGATACGCCATTACAGACTACAACTAAATGAATCATCAGTACAGACTGTGCCTGTTTGAAATACACCACATGTACTGAATGTTCATGTTACACAAGTGTAGATAACATTGTGCATGATACGCCATTACAGACTACAACTGTATGAATAATCGGTACAAACTGTGCCTGTTTGAAATACACATGTACTGAATGGTTAACTTACACAAGTACGGATAACATTGTGCATGATATGCCATGACAAACTGCAACAGTACGAATCATCAGTACAGACTGTGCCTGTTTGAAATACACAAGTACAGAATGGTCATGTTACACAAGTACAGATAACATTGTGCATGATATGCCATTACAGACTACAACTGTATGAATAATCAGTACAGACTGTGCCTATTTGAAATACACATGTACTGAATGGGCATGTTACACAAGTACAGATAACATTGAGCATGATACGCCATTACAGACTACAACTGTATGAATCATCAGTACAGACTGTGCCTGTTTGAAATACACATGTACTGAATGGTTATGTTACACAAGTACGGATAACATTGTGCATGGTATGCCATGACAGACTGCAACAGTACGAATCATCAGTACAGACTGTGCCTATTTGAAATACACATGTACTGAATGGGCATGTTACACAAGTACAAATAACATTGTGCAAGATACGCCATTACAGACTACAACTGTATGAATCATCAGTACAGACTATGCCTGTTTGAAATACACGTGTACTGAAAGGTCATGTTACACAAGTACAGATGACATTGTGCATGATACGCCATTACAGACTACAACTGTATGAATCATCAGTACAGACTGTGCCTGTTTGAAATACACATGTACTGAATGGTTTTGTTACACAAGTACAAATAACATTGTGCATGATATGCCATTACGGACTACAACTGTATGAATCATTCGTAAAGACTATGCCTGTTTGAAATACACAAGCACTGAATGGTCATGTTACACAATTACAGATGACATTGTGCATAATACGCCATTACAAACTACAACTGTATGAATCATCAGTACAGACTGAGCCTGTTTTTAATACACAATTACTGAATGGTCATGTTACACAAGTACGGACAACATTGTGCATGATACGCCATTACATACTACAACTGTATGAATCATCAATACAGACTATGCCTGTTTGAAATACACATGTACTGAATGGTCATGTTACACAAGTACTTATAACATTTGCATGATACGCCATTACAGACTACCACTGTATGAATCATCAGTACAGACTGTGCCTGTTTGAAATACACATGTACTGAATGGTCTTGTTACACAAGTACAGATAACATTGTGCATGATATGCCATTACAGACTACAACTGTATACATCATCAGTACAGATTGTGCCTGTTCTTAATACACAAGTACTGAATGGTCATGTTACACAAGTACGGGCAACATTGTGCATGATACACCATTACAGACTACAACTGTATGAATCATCAGTACAGACTGTGCCTGTTTGAAATACATCACATGTACTGAATGTTCATGTTACACAAGTATAGATAACATTGTGCATGATACGCCATTACAGACTACAACTGTATGAATAATCGGTACAGACTGTGCCTGTTTGAAATACACATGTACTGAATGGTCTTGTTACACAAGTACAGATAACATTGTGCATGATATGCCATTACAGACTACAACTGTATAAATCATCAGTACAGATTGTGCCTGTTTTTAATACACAAGTACTGAATGGTTATGTTACTGAAGTACGGGCAACATTGTGCATGATACGCCATTACAGACTACAACTGTATGAATCATCAGTACAGACTGTGCCTGTTTGAAATACATCACATGTACTGAATGTTCATGTTACACAAGTATAGATAACATTGTGCATGATACGCCATTACAGACTACAACTGTATGAATAATCGGTACAGACTGTGCCTGTTTGAAATACACATGTACTGAATGGTTATGTTACACAAGTGCGGACAACATTGTGCATGATACGCCATGACAGACTGCAACAGTACGAATCATCAGTACAGACTGTGCCTATTTGAAATACACATGTACTGAATGGGCATGTTACACAAGTACAAATAACATTGTGCATGATACGCCATTACAGACTACAACTGTATGAATCATCAGTACATACTGAGCCTGTTTGAAATACACAAGTACTGAATGGTCATGTTACACAGTACGGATATCATTGTGCATGATATATGCCATTACAGACTACAACTGTATGATTCACCGGTACAGATTAGCCTGTTTGCAATACACTAGTACTGAATGGTCATGTTACACAAGTACAGATAACATTGTGCATGACACGCCATTACGGACTACAACTGTATGAATCACCGGTACAGACTGTGCCTGTTTGAAATACGCATGTAATGAATTGTTATATTACACAAGTACGGATAATATTGTGCATGATACGCCATTACAGACTACAACAGTATGAATCATCGGTACAGACTGTGCCTATTTGAAATACACATGTACTGAATGGTCACGTTACACAAGTACAGATAACATTGTGCATGATACGCCATTACAGACTACAACTGTATGAATCATCAGTACAGACTATGCCTGTTTGAAATACACATGTACTGAATGGTCATGTTACACAAGACCTTATAACATTGTGCATGATACGCCATTACAGAGTGCAACTGTATGAATCATCAGTACAGACTGTGCCTGTTTGAAATACACATGTACGAATGGTCTTGTTACACAAGTACAGATAACATTGTGCATGATATGCCATTACAGACTACAACTGTATACATCATCAGTACAGATTGTGCCTGTTCTTAATACACAAGTACTGAATGGTCATGTTACACAAGAACGGGCAACATTGTGCATGATACGCCATTACAGACTACAACTGTATGAATAATCGGTACAGACTGTGCCTGTTTGAAATACACAAGTACTGAGTGGTTATGTTACTGAAGTACGGGTAACATTATGCATGATACGCCATTACAGACTACAACTAAATGAATCATCAGTACAGACTGTGCCTGTTTGAAATACACCACATGTACTGAATGTTCATGTTACACAAGTATAGATAACATTGTGCATGATACGCCATTACAGACTACAACTGTATGAATAATCGGTACAAACTGTGCCTGTTTGAAATACACATGTACTGAATGGTTATCTTACACAAGTACGGATAACATTGTGCATGATATGCCATGACAAACTGCAACAGTACGAATCATCAGTACAGACTGTGCCTGTTTGAAATACACAAGTACAGAATGGTCATGTTACACAAGTACAGATAACATTGTGCATGATATGCCATTACAGACTACAACTGTATGAATAATCAGTACAGACTGTGCCTATTTGAAATACACATGTACTGAATGGGCATGTTACACAAGTACAGATAACATTGTGCATGATACGCCATTACAGACTACAACTGTATGAATCATCAGTACAGACTGTGCCTGTTTGAAATACACATGTACTGAATGGTTATGTTACACAAGTACGGATAACATTGTGCATGATATGCCATGACAGACTGCAACAGTACGAATCATCAGTACAGACTGTGCCTATTTGAAATACACATGTACTGAATGGGCATGTTACACAAGTACAAATAACATTGTGCAAGATACGCCATTACAGACTACAACTGTATGAATCATCAGTACAGACTATGCCTGTTTGAAATACACGTGTACTGAAAGGTCATGTTACACAAGTACAGATGACATTGTGCATGATACACCATTACAGACTACAACTGTATGAATCATCAGTACAGACTGTGCCTGTTTGAAATACACATGTACTGAATGGTTTTGTTACACAAGTACAAATAACATTGTGCATGATATGCCATTACGGACTACAACTGTATGAATCATTCGTAAAGACTATGCCTGTTTGAAATACACAAGCACTGAATGGTCATGTTACACAATTACAGATGACATTGTGCATAATACGCCATTACAAACTACAACTGTATGAATCATCAGTACAGACTGAGCCTGTTTTTAATACACAATTACTGAATGGTCATGTTACACAAGTACGGACAACATTGTGCATGATACGCCATTACATACTACAACTGTATGAATCATCAATACAGACTATGCCTGTTTGAAATACACATGTACTGAATGGTCATGTTACACAAGTACTTATAACATTGTGCATGATACGCCATTACAGACTACCACTGTATGAATCATCAGTACAGACTGTGCCTGTTTGAAATACACATGTACTGAATGGTCTTGTTACACAAGTACAGATAACATTGTGCATGATATGCCATTACAGACTACAACTTTATACGTCATCAGTACAGATTGTGCCTGTTCTTAATACACAAGTACTGAATGGTCATGTTACACAAGTACGGGCAACATTGTGCACGATACACCATTACAGACTACAACTGTATGAATCATCAGTACAGACTGTGCCTGTTTGAAATACATCACATGTACTGAATGTTCATGTTACACAAGTATAGATAACATTGTGCATGATACGCCATTACAGACTACAACTGTATGAATAATCGGTACAGACTGTGCCTGTTTGAAATACACATGTACTGAATGGTCTTGTTACACAAGTACAGATAACATTGTGCATGATATGCCATTACAGACTACAACTGTATAAATCATCAGTACAGATTGTGCCTGTTTTTAATACACAAGTACTGAATGGTTATGTTACTGAAGTACGGGCAACATTGTGCATGATACGCCATTACAGACTACAACTGTATGAATCATCAGTACAGACTGTGCCTGTTTGAAATACATCACATGTACTGAATGTTCATGTTACACAAGTATAGATAACATTGTGCATGATACGCCATTACAGACTACAACTGTATGAATAATCGGTACAGACTGTGCCTGTTTGAAATACACATGTACTGAATGGTTATGTTACACAAGTACGGACAACATTGTGCATGATACGCCATGACAGACTGCAACAGTACGAATCATCAGTACAGACTGTGCCTATTTGAAATACACATGTACTGAATGGGCATGTTACACAAGTACAAATAACATTGTGCATGATACGCCATTACAGACTACAACTGTATGAATCATCAGTACATACTGAGCCTGTTTGAAATACACAAGTACTGAATGGTCATGTTACACAGTACGGATATCATTGTGCATGATATATGCCATTACAGACTACAACTGTATGATTCACCGGTACAGATTAGCCTGTTTGAAATACACTAGTACTGAATGGTCATGTTACACAAGTACAGATAACATTGTGCATGATACGCCATTACGGACTACAACTGTATGAATCACCGGTACAGACTGTGCCTGTTTGAAATACGCATGTAATGAATGGTTATATTACACAAGTACGGATAATATTGTGCATGATACGCCATTACAGACTACAACAGTATGAATCATCGGTACAGACTGTGCCTATTTGAAATACACATGTACTGAATGGTCACGTTACACAAGTACAGATAACATTGTGCATGATACGCCATTACAGACTACAACTGTATGAATCATCAGTACAGACTGTGCCTGTTTGAAATACACATGTACTGAATGGTTATATTACACAAGTACAGATAACATTGTGCATGATATGCCATTACAGACTACAACTGTATGAATCATCAAGTACAGACTGTGCCTGTTTGAAATACACATGTACTGAATGGTTATATTACACAAGTACAGATAACATTGTGCATGATATGCCATTACAGACTACAACTGTATGAATCATCAGTACGGACTCTGCCTATTTGAAATATACAAGTACTGGATGGGCATGTTACACAAGTACAGACTACATTGTGCATGATATGCCATTACAGACTACAACTGTTTGAATCATCAGTACAGACTGTGCCTGTTTGAAATACACAAGTACTGAATGGTCATGTTACACAGTACGGATATCATTGTGCATGATATGCCATTACAGACTACAACTGTATGAATCATCAGTACAGACTGTGCCTGTTTGAAATACACATGTACTGAATGGTTATGTTACACAAGTACGGATAACATTGTGCATGATATGCCATGACAGACTGCAACAGTACGAATCTTCAGTACAGACTGTGCCTATTTGAAATACACATGTACTGAATGAGCATGTTACACAAGTACAAATAACATTGTGCAAGATACGCCATTACAGACTACAACTGTATGAATCATCAGTACATACTGAGCCTGTTTGAATTACACAAGTACTGAATGGTCATGTTACACAAGTACGGATAACATTGTGCATGATACGGCATTACATACTACAACTGTATGAATCATCAGTACAGACTATGCCTGTTTGAAATACACATGTACTGAATGGTCATGTTACACAAGTACTTATAACATTGTGCATGATACGCCATTAAAGACTACAACTGCATGAATGATCAGAACAGACTATGCCTGTTTGAAATACACATGTACTGAATGGTCTTGTTACACAAGTACAGATAACATTGTGCATGATATGCCATTACAGACTACAACTGTATGAATCATCAGTACGGACTGTGCCTGTTTGAAATACACCACATGTACTGAATGGTCATGTTACACAAGTACTTATAACATTGTGCATGATACGCCATTACAGACTACAACTGCATGAATGATCAGCACAGACTACGCCTGTTTGAAATACACATGTACTGAATGGTCTTGTTACACAAGTACGGATAACATTGTGCATGATATGCCATTACAGACTAAAAGTTTATAAATCATCAGCACAGATTGTGCCTGTTTTTAATACTCAAGTTCTGAATGGTTATGTTACTGAAGTACGGGCAACATTGTGCATAATACGCCATTACAGACTACAACTGTATGAATCATCAGTACAGACTGTGCCTGTTTGAAATACATCACATGTACTGAATGTTCATGTTACACAAGTATAGATAACATTGTGCATGATACGCCATTACAGACTACAACTGTATGAATAATCGATACAGACTGTGCCTGTTTGAAATACACATGTACTGAATGGTTATGTTACACAAGTACGGATAACATTGTGCATGATATGCCATGACAGACTGCAACAGTACGAATCATCAGTACAGACTGTGCCTATTTGAAATACACATGTACTGAATGGGCATGTTACACAAGTACAAATAACATTGTGCATGATACGCCATTACAGACTACAACTGTATGAATCATCAGTACATACTGAGCCTGTTTGAAATACACAAGTACTGAATGGTCATGTTACACAGTACGGATATCATTGTGCATGATATGCCATTACAGACTACAACTGTATGAATCATCAGTACAGACTGTGCCTGTTTGAAATACACATGTACTGAATGGTTATGTTACACATGTACGGATAACATTGTGCATGATATGCCATGACAGACTGCAACAGTACGAATCTTCAGTACAGACTGTGCCTATTTGAAATACACATGTACTGAATGAGCATGTTACACAAGTACAAATAACATTGTGCAAGATACGCCATTACAGACTACAACTGTATGAA
>NW_003153930.1:0-11761 GCF_000003605.2 Saccoglossus kowalevskii
TCTACTAACAAAACAAGATGACCATATATGGTCCTGTGATCTCATTAAATATGCATGAATGTAATACATCAAGCACTGTTACAGATAGGGACATGCAACCTGTGCAATATCGAAGCTATAAGACACGAGATGTGACTAACTAATGTGATGACCATATATGGTCTTGTGACTTCATCAAATATACATAAATGTAATAACTCAAGCACAGTTACAGACAGGAACATGCAACCAGTGCAATATTGAAGTGATGGTACATGAAATTTTACTAACAAACAAGATGACCATATATGGTCATGTGACCTCATTGAATATGCATAAATGTAATATATCAAGCACTGTAAGAGTTAGGGACATGCAACCTGTGCAATATCGAAGCTATGGGTCAAGAGATGTGACTAACTAATGTGATGACTATATATGATCATGTGACCTCATCAAATATGCATAAATGTAATAACTCAAGCACTGTTACAGACGGGAACATGCAACCTGTGCAATATCGAAGCTATGGAACAAGAGATGTGACTAACTAATGTGATGACCACATATGGTCATGTGACCTCATCAAATATGCATAAATGTTACATCTCAAGCACTGTTACAGATAGGAAAATGCAACCAATGCAATATTGAAGTTATTGCACAACAGAGCTGACAAAAACATCCGATGACCATATATGGTCATGGGACATCATTAAATATGCAAGATTGTAATACCTTAAGCAATGTTACAGACAGGAACATGCAACAAGTTTAGTATGAAGGCCATGCTATTTCCTTTAATATATTATTGTCAATGATGCTGATTTTGGAACGCTGCTAATAAGTCAGTGGGCTCGAAACCCGACATTGCTGCAACGCAGCTATATTTATTATTATTATTAGGGTTTCGAGCCCATTTGGTCGAAACCCTTTTGTAATTGTTCCGTTTATTATTATTATTATTATTATTATTATTATTATTCTTCCGCCTAAATTTTTGGTCACGCTTTATGTCAACACCGTTGGACCGATCAGTTCCATACTTGCCACAATGGTAAAGCTGTATGAGATCTGGTGCATATCCTAAGTTCAGACACATATGTCACATGACCAGGCCGCCATCTTGGATTAAAGGCGAAATTTTCAATGCCGAATTGCGCACCTTTCTGAGGGTCTGAGTGCTCCAATTTTTTTATGATAGTAGCAGTGCGACAAGGGCTACAAATTTCATCAAAAAAAACTTTAGCGGTCACGTGACTTTTTTTTTTAGAATTTTTTTAAATTTTGTTTTGCATCTCATTTGCATAATTTTCGACAAATCAACTAACCCTGAATAACTTTGAAAGATCATATGACATAGTATTTAATTCCAAAATACGGAAGTCCAGGCGAAAAGCCGTTTTTTATAAGAAGATTTTAGAATGTTTTTTCATATTTTTTTGTTCTTTTATATGGTCATGTGACCTCATTTTATAGACATAATTCCAATATCTCAAGCACTGTTACAGATAGGAACATGCAACCAGTGCAATATTGAAGTGATGATACATGAAATTCTACTAACAAACAAGATGACCATATATGGTCATGTGATCTCATTAAATATGCATAAATGTAATATATCAAGCACTGTTACAGATAGGGACATGCAACCTGTGCAATATCGAAGCTATAAGACACGAGATGTGACTAACTAATGTGATGACCATATATGGTCATGTGACTTCATCAAATATGCATAAATGTAATAACTCAAGCACAGTTACAGACGGGAACATGCAACCAGTGCAATATTGAAGTGATGGTACATGAAATTTTACTAACAAACAAGATGATCATATATGGTCATGTGACCTCATTGAATATGCATAAATGTAATATATCAAGCACTGCAAGAGTTAGGGACATGCAACCTGTGCAATATCGAAGCTGTGGGACATGAGATGTGAGTAACTAATGTGATGACCGTATATGGTCATGTGACGTCATTAAATATGCATAATTGTAATATCTCAAGCAGAATCACAGATAGAGACATGCAACCTGTGCAATATCGAAGCTATAAGACACGAGATGTGACTAACTAATGTGATGACCATATATGGTCATGTGACTTCATCAAATATGCATAAATGTAATAACTCAAGCACTGTTACAGACGGGAACATGCAACCTGTGCAATATCGAATCTATGGAACAAGAGATGTGACTAACTAATGTGATGACCACATATGGTCATGTGACCTCATCAAATATGCATAAATGTTATATCTCAAGCACTGTTACAGATATGAAAATGCAACCAATGCAATATTGAAGTTATTGCACAACAGAGCTGACAAAAACATCCGATGACCATATATGGTCATGGGACATCATTAAATATGCAAGAATGTAATACCTTAAGCAATGTTACAGACAGGAACATGCAACATGTTTAGTATGAAGGCCATGCTATTTCCTTTAATATATTATTGTCAATGATGCTGATTTTGGAACGCTGCTAATAAGTCAGTGGGCTCGAAACCCGACATTGCTGCAACGCAGCTATATTTATTATTATTATTCTTCCGCCTAAATTTTTGGTCACGCTTTATGTCAACACCGTTGGACCGATCAGTTCCATACTTGCCACAATGGTAAAGCTGTATGAGATCTGGTGCATATCCTAAGTTCAGACACATAGGTCACATGACCAGGCCGCCATCTTGGATTAAAGGCGAAATTTTCAATGCCGAATTGCGCACCTTTCTGAGGGTCTGAGTGCTCCAATTTTTTTATGATAGTAGCAGTGCGACAAGGGCTACAAATTTCATCAAAAAAAACTTTAGCGGTCACGTGACTTTTTTTTTTAGAATTTTTTTAAATTTTGTTTTGCATCTCATTTGCATAATTTTCGACAAATCAACTAACCCTGAATAACTTTGAAAGATCATATGACATAGTATTTAATTCCAAAATATCGAGTCCAGGCGATAAGCCGTTTTTTATAAGAAGATTTTAGAATGTTTTTTCATATTTTTTTGTTCTTTTATATGGTCACGTGACCTCATTTTATAGACATAATTGCAATATCTCAAGCACTGTTACAGATAGGAACATGCAACCAGTGCAATTTTGAAGTGATGGTACATGAAATTCTACTAACAAACAAGATGACCATATATGGTCATGTGATCTCATTAAATATGCATGAATGTAATATATCAAGCACTGTTACAGATAGGGACATGCAACCTGTGCAATATCGAAGCTATAAGACACGAGATGTGACTAACTAATGTGATGACCATATATGGTCATGTGACTTCATCAAATATGCATAAATGTAATAACTCAAGCACAGTTACAGACGGGAACATGCAACCAGTGCAATATTGAAGGGATGGTACATGAAATTTTACTAACAAACAAGATGACTATATATGGTCATGTGACCTCATTGAATATGCATAAATGTAATATATCAAGCACTGCAAGAGTTAGTTACATGAAACCTGTGCAATATCGGAGGTATGGGTCAAGAGATGTGACTAACTAATGTGATGAACATATATGGTCATGTGACATCATTAAATATGCATAATTGAATTATCTCAAGCACTGTTACAGATAGAAACATGCAACCTGTGCAAAATTGAAGCTATGGGACATGAGATGTGAGTAACTAATGTGATGACTGTATATGGTCATGTGCCGTCATTAAATATGCATAATTGTAATATCTCAAGCAGAATCACAGATAGAGACATGCAACCTATGCAATATCGGAGCCATGTGACAAGAGATATGACTAACTAATGTGATGACCATATATGGTCATGTAACTTCATCAAATATGCATAAATGTAATAACTCAAGCACTGTTACAGATAGGAACATGCAACCAGTGCAATATTGAAGCTATTGCACAACAGAAGTGACTAACATATCCGTTGACCATATATGGTCATGTGACCTCATCAAATAAGCATAAATGTAATAACTCAAGCACTATTACAGACGGGAATATGCAACCTGTGCAATATCGAATCTATGGAACAAGAGATGTGACTAACTAATGTGATAACCATATATGGTCAGGTGACCTCATCAAATATGCACAAATGTTATATCTCAAGCACTGTTACAGATAGGAACATGCAACCAATGCAATATTGAAGTTATTGCACAACAGAGCTGAAACAAACATCTGATGACCGTATATGGTCATGGGACATTATTAAATATGCAAGATTGTAATACCTTAAGCACTGTTACAGACAGGAACATGTAACATGTTTAGTATGAAGGCCATGCAATTTCCATTAATATATTATTGTCAATGATGCTGATTTTGGAACGCTGCTAATATGGCAGTGGGCTCGAAACCCGACATTGCTGCAACGCAGCTATATTTATTATTATTATTATTATTATTCTTCCGCCTAAATTTTTGGTCACGCTTTATGTCAACACCGTTGGACCGATCAGTTCCATACTTGCCACAATGGTAAAGCTTTATGAGATCTGGTGCATATCCTAAGTTCAGACACATAGGTCACATGACCAGGCCGCCATCTTGGATTAAAGGCGAAATTTTCAATGCCGAATTGCGCACCTTTCTGAGGGTCTGAGTGCTCCAATTTTTTTATGATAGTAGCAGTGCGACAAGGGCTACAAATCTCATCAAAAAAAACTTTAGCGGTCACGTGACTTTTTTTTTTAGAATTTTTTTAAATTTTGTTTTGCATCTCATTTGCATAATTTTCGACAAATCAACTAACCCTGAATAACTTTGAAAGATCATATGACATAGTATTTAATTCCAAAATATGGAAGTCCAGGCGAAAAGCCGTTTTTTATAAGAAGATTTTAGAATGTTTTTTCATATTTTTTGTTCTTTTATATGGTCACGTGACCTCATTTTATAGACATAATTGCAATATCTCAAGCACTGTTACAGATAGGAACATGCAACCAGTGCAATATTGAAGTGATGATACATGAAATTCTACTAACAAACAAGATGACCATATATGGTCATGTGATCTCATTAAATATGCATAAATGTAATATATCAAGCACTGTTACAGATAGGGACATGCAACCTGTGCAATATCGAAGCTATAAGACACGAGATGTGACTAACTAATGTGATGACCATATATGGTCATGTGACTTCATCAAATATGCATAAATGTAATATCTCAAGCACTGTTACAGATAGAAACATGCAACCAGTGCAATATTGAAATTATGGTACATGAAATTTTACTAACAAACAAGATGACCATATATGGTCATGTGACCTCATTGAGTATGCATAAATGTAATAAATCAAGCACTGCAAGAGTTAGGGACATGCAACCTGTGCAATATCGAAGCTGTGGGACATGAGATGTGAGTAACTAATGTGATGACCGTATATGGTCATGTGACGTCATTAAATATGCATAATTGTAATATCTAAAGCAGAATCACAGATAGAGACATGCAACCTATGCAATATCGAAGCTATGAGACAAGAGATGTGGCTAACTAATGCGATGACCATATATGGTCATGTAATTTCATCAAATATGCATAAATGTAATAACTCAAGCACTGTTACAGATAGGAACATGCAACCAGTGCAATATTGAAGCTATTGCACAACAGAAGTGACTAACACATCCGATGACCATATATAGTCATGTGACCTCATCAAGTATGCATAAATGTTATATCTCAAGCACTGTTACAGATAGGAACATGCAACCAGTGCAATATTGAAGCTATTGCACAACAGAAGTGACTAACATATACGATGACCATATATGGTCATGTGACCTCATCAAATATGCATAAATGTTATATCTCAAGCACTGTTACAGATTGGAACATGCAACCAATGCAATATTGAAGTTATTGCACAACAGAGCTGAAAAAAACATCTGATGACCGTATATGGTTATGGGACATCATTAAATATGCAAGATTGTAATACCTTAAGCACTGTTACAGACAGGAACATGTAACATGTTTAGTATGAAGGCCATGCAATTTCCTTTAATATATTATTGTCAATAATACTGATTTTGGAACGCTGCTAATATGTTAGTGGGCTCGAAACCCGACATTGCTGCAACGCAGCTATATTTATTATTATTATTCTTCCGCCTAAATTTTTGGTCACGCTTTATGTCAACGCCGTTGGACCGATCAATTCAATACTTGCCACAATGGTAAAGCTATATGAGATCTGGTGCATATCCTAAGTTCAGACACGTAGGTCACATGACCAGGCCGCCATCTTGGATTAAAGGCGAAATTTTCAATGCCGAATTGCGCACCTTTTTGAGGGTCTGAGTGCTCCAATTTTTTTATGATAGTAGCAGTGCGACAAGGGCTACAAATCTCATCAAAAAAAACTTTAGCGGTCACGTGACTTTTTTTTTTAGAATTTTTTTAAATTTTGTTTTGCATCTCATTTGCATAATTTTCGACAAATCAACTAACCCTGAATAACTTTGAAAGATCATATGACATAGTATTTAATTCCAAAATATGGAAGTCCAGGCGAAAAGCCGTTTTTTATAAGAAGATTTTAGAATGTTTTTTCATATTTTTTTGTTCTTTTATATGGTCACGTGACCTCATTTTATAGACATAATTGCAATATCTCAAGCACTGTTACAGATAGGAACATGCAACCAGTGCAATATTGAAGTGATGGTACATGAAATTCTACTAACAAACAAGATGACCATATATGGTCATGTGATCTCATTAAATATGCATAAATGTAATATATCAAGCACTGTTACAGATAGGGACATGCAACCTGTGCATTATCGAAGCTATAAGACACGAGATGTGACTAACTAATGTGATGACCATATATGGTCATGTGACTTCATCAAATATACATAAATGTAATAACTCAAGCACAGTTACAGACAGGAACATGCAACCAGTGCAATATTGAAGTGATGGTACATGAAATTTTACTAACAAACAAGATGACCATATATGGTCATGTGACCTCATTGAATATGCATAAATGTAATATATCAAGCACTGTTACAGATAGCGACATGTAACCTGTGCAATATCGAAGCTATGGGTCAAGAGATGTGACTAACTAACGTGATGACTATATATGATCATGTGACCTCATCAAATATGCATAAATGTAATAACTCAAGCAGTGTTACAGACGGGAACATGCAACCTATGCAATATCGAAGCTATGGGACAAGAGATGAGACTAACTGATGTGATGACCATATATGGTCATGTGACCTCATCAAATATGCATAAATGTGATATTTGAAACACAGTAACAGATAGAAACACACAACCTGTGCAATATCGAAGCTATGAGACAAGATATGTGACTAACACATCTGAGGCCCATACACGGTCATGTGACATCATTAAATATGCATAAATGTAATAACTCAAGCACTGTTACAGACGGGAACATGCAACCTGTGCAATATCGAATCTATGGAACAAGAGATGTGACTAACTAATGTGATGACCACATATGGTCATGTGACCTCATCAAATATGCATAAATGTTATATCTCAAGCACTGTTACAGATATGAAAATGCAACCAATGCAATATTGAAGTTATTGCACAACAGAGCTGACAAAAACATCCGATGACCATATATGGTCATGGGACATCATTAAATATGCAAGAATGTAATACCTTAAGCAATGTTACAGACAGGAACATGCAACATGTTTAGTATGAAGGCCATGCTATTTCCTTTAATATATTATTGTCGATGATGCTGATTTTGGAACGCTGCTAATAAGTCAGTGGGCTCGAAACCCGACATTGCTGCAACGCAGCTATATTTATTATTATTATTATTATTATTCTTCCGCCTAAATTTTTGGTCACGCTTTATGTCAACGCCGTTGGACCGATCAATTCAATACTTGCCACAATGGTAAAGCTATATGAGATCTGGTGCATATCCTAAGTTCAGACACGTAGGTCACATGACCAGGCCGCCATCTTGGATTAAAGGCGAAATTTTCAATGCCGAATTGCGCACCTTTCTGAGGGTCTGAGTGCTCCAATTTTTTTATGATAGTAGCAGTGCGACAAGGGCTACAAATATCATCAAAAAAAACTTTAGCGGTCACGTGACTTTTTTTTTTAGAATTTTTTTAAATTTTGTTTTGCATCTCATTTGCATAATTTTCGACAAATCAACTAACCCTGAATAACTTTGAAAGATCATATGACATAGTATTTAATTCCAAAATATGGAAGTCCAGACGAAAAGCCGTTTTTTATAAGAAGATTTTAGAATGTTTTTTCATATTTTTTTGTTCTTTTATATGGTCACGTGACCTCATTTTATAGACATAATTGCAATATCTCAAGCACTGTTACAGATAGGAACATGCAACCAGTGCAATATTGAAGTGATGGTACATGAAATTCTACTAACAAACAAGATGACCATATATGGTCATGTGATCTCATTAAATATGCATAAATGTAATATATCAAGCACTGTTACAGATAGGGACATGCAACCTGTGCAATATCGAAGCTATAAGACACGAGATGTTACTAACTAATGTGATGACCATATATGGTCATGTGACTTCATCAAATATGCATAAATGTAATAACTCAAGCACAGTTACAGACGGGAACATGCAACCAGTGCAATATTGAAGTGATGGTACTTGAAATTTTACTAACAAACAAGATGACCATATATGGTCATGTGACCTCATTGAATATGCATAAATGTAATATATCAAGCACTGCATGAGTTAGGGACATGCAACCTGTGCAATATCGAAAGTATGGGTCAAGAGATGTGACTAACTAATGTGATGACCATATATAGTCATGTGACTTCATTAAATATGCTAAATTGAATATCTCAGCACTGTTACAGACATGAACATGCAACCTGTGCAAAATCGAAGCTGTGGGACATGAGATGTGAGTAACTAATGTGATGACCGTATATGGTCATGTGACGTCATTAAATATGCATAATTGTAATATATCAAGCAGAATCACAGATAGAGACATGCAACCTATGCAATATCGAAGCTATGAGACAAGAGATGTGGCTAACTAATGTGATGACCATATATGGTCATGTAATTTCATCAAATATGCATAAATGTAATAACTCAAGCACTGTTACAGATAGGAACATGCAACCAGTGCAATATTGAAGCTATTGCACAACAGAAGTCACTAACATATCCGATGACCATATATGGTCATGTGACCTCATCAAATAAGCATAAATGTAATAAATCAAGCACTGCAAGAGTTAGGGACATGCAACCTGTGCAATATCGAAGCTGTGGGACATGAGATGTGAGTAACTAATGTGATGACCGTATATGGTCATGTGACGTCATTAAATATGCATAATTGTAATATCTAAAGCAGAATCACAGATAGAGACATGCAACCTATGCAATATCGAAGCTATGAGACAAGAGATGTGGCTAACTAATGCGATGACCATATATGGTCATGTAATTTCATCAAATATGCATAAATGTAATAACTCAAGCACTGTTACAGATAGGAACATGCAACCAGTGCAATATTGAAGCTATTGCACAACAGAAGTGACTAACACATCCGATGACCATATATGGTCATGTGACTTCATCAAATATGCATAAATGTTATATCTCAAGCACTGTTACAGATAGGAGGAACATGCAACCAGTGAAATATTGAAGCTATTGCATAACAGAAGTCACTAACATATCCGATGACCATATATGGTCATGTGACCTCATCAAATAAGCATAAATGTAATAACTCAAGCACTATTACAGACGGGAACATGCAACCTGTGCAATATCGAATCTATGGAACAAGAGATGTGACTAACTAATGTGATGACCACATATGGTCATGTGACCTCATCAAATATGCATAAATGTTACATCTCAAGCACTGTTACAGATATGAAAATGCAACCAATGCAATATTGAAGTTATTGCACAACAGAGCTGACAAAAACATCCGATGACCATATATGGTCATGGGACATCATTAAATATGCAAGATTGTAATACCTTAAGCACTGTTACAGACAGGAACATGCAACATGTTTAGTATGAAGGCCATGCAATTTCCTTTAATATATTATTGTCAATGATACTGATTTTGGAACGCTGCTAATAAGTCAGTGGGCTCGAAACCCGACATTGCTGCAACGCAGCTATATTTATTATTATTATTCTTCCGCCTAAATTTTTGGTCACGCTTTATGTCAACGCCGTTGGACCGATCAATTCAATACTTGCCACAATGGTAAAGCTATATGAGATCTGGTGCATATCCTAAGTTCAGACACATAGGTCACATGACCAGGCCGCCATCTTGGATTAAAGGCGAAATTTTCAATGCCGAATTGCGCACCTTTCTGAGGGTCTGAGTGCTCCAATTTTTTTATGATAGTAGCAGTGCGACAAGGGCTACAAATCTCATCAAAAAAAACTTTAGCGGTCACGTGACTTTTTTTTTTAGAATTTTTTTAAATTTTGTTTTGCATCTCATTTGCATAATTTTCGACAAATCAACTAACCCTGAATAACTTTGAAAGATCATATGACATAGTATTTAATTCCAAAATATCGAGTCCAGGCGATAAGCCGTTTTTTATAAGAAGATTTTAGAATGTTTTTTCATATTTTTTTGTTCTTTTATATGGTCATGTGACCTCATTTTATAGACATAATTGCAATATCTCAAGCACTGTTACAGATAGGAACATGCAACCAGTGCAATATTGAAGTGATGGTACATGAAATTCTACTAACAAACAAGATGACCATATATGGTCATGTGATCTCATTAAATATGCATAAATGTAATATATCAAGCACTGTTACAGATAGGGACATGCAACCTGTGCAATATCGAAGCTATAAGACACGAGATGTGACTAACTAATGTGATGACCATATATGGTCATGTGACTTCATCAAATATGCATAAATGTAATAACTCAAGCACAGTTACAGACGGGAACATGCAACCAGTGCAATATTGAAGTGATGGTACATGAAATTTTACTAACAAACAAGATGACCATATATGGTCATGCGACCTCATTGAATATGCATAAATATAATATATCAAGCACTGCAAGAGTTAGGGACATGCAACCTGTGCAATATCGAAGGTATGGGTCAACAGATGTGGCTAACTAATGTGATGACCATATATGGTCATGTGACTTCATTAAATATGCATAATTGAATTCTCTCAAGAACTGTTACAGACATAAACATGCAACCTGTGCAAAATCGAAGCTGTGGGACATGAGATGTGAGTAACTAATGTGATGACCGTATATGGTCATGTGACGTCATTAAATATGCATAATTGTAATATCTCAAGCAGAATCACAGATAGAGTCATGCAACCTATGCAATATCGAAGCTATGAGACAAGAGATGTGGCTAACTAATGTGATGACCATATATGGTCATGTAATTTCATCAAATATGCATAAATGTAATAACTCAAGTACTGTTACAGATAGGAACATGCAACCAGTGCAATATTGAAGCTATTGCACAACAGATGTGACTAACACATCCGATGACCATATATGGTCATGTGACCTCATCAAATATGCATAAATGTTATATCTGAAGCACTGTTACAGATAGGAACATGCAACCAGTGCAATATTGAAGCTATTGCACAACAGAAGTCACTAACATATCCGATGACCATATATGGTCAAGTGACCTCGTCAAATAAGCATAAATGTAATAACTCAAGC
>NW_003153945.1:0-10493 GCF_000003605.2 Saccoglossus kowalevskii
CATATCCCTATCAGTGTCCGGGTAGTGACCATTCAGTATGGATATCACTATCAGTGTCTAAGTAGTGATTATTTAGTATGGATATCACTGTCAGTGTCCGGGTAGTGATCATTCAGTGTGGATATCACTATCAGTGTCCGGGTAAGGGTCGTTTAGTATGGATATCACTATCAGTGTCCGGGTATGGGTCATTTAGTATGGATGTCACTATCAGTGTCCGGGTAGTGATCATTCAGTGTGGATATCACTATCAGTGTCCCGGTAGGGGTCATTTAGTGTGGATGTTGCTGTCAGTGTCCGGGTAGTGATCATTCAGTATGGATATCACTATCAGTGTTCGGGTAGTGATCATTCAGTATGGATATCACTATCAGTGTCCGGGTATGGGTCATTTAGTATGGATGTCACTATCAGTGTCCGGGTAGTGATCATTCAGTGTGGATATCACTATCAGTGTCCGGGTAGTGATCATTCAGTATGGATATCACTATCAGTGTCCGGGTAGTGATTATTCAGTATGGATATCACTATCAGTGTCCGGGTAGGGGTCATTCAATATGGATATCACTATCAGTGTCCGGGTAGTGATCATTCAGTGTGGATATCACTATCAGTGTCCGGGTAGTGATCATTCAGTGTGGATATCACTATCAGTGTCCGGGTAGTGATCATTCAGTGTGGATATCACTATCAGTGTCCGGATAGTGATCATTCAGTGTGGATATCACTATCAGAGTCTAAGTAGTGATCATTCAGTGTGGATATCACTGTCAGTGTCCGGGTAGTGATCATTCAGTGTGGATATCACTATCAGTGTCCGGGTAAGGGTCGTTTAGTATGGATATCACTATCAGTGTCCGGGTATGGGTCATTTAGTATGGATGTCACTATCAGTGTCCGGGTTGTGATCATTCAGTGTGGATATCACTATCAGTGTCCCGGTAGGGGTCATTTAGTGTGGATGTTGCTGTCAGTGTCCGGGTAGTGATCATTCAGTATCGATATCACTATCAGTGTTCGGGTAGTGATCATTCAGTATGGATATCACTATCAGTGTCCGGGTATGGGTCATTTAGTATGGATGTCACTATCAGTGTCCGGGTAGTGATCATTCAGTGTGGATATCACTATCAGTGTCCGGGTAGTGATCATTCAGTATGGATATCACTATCAGTGTCCGGGTAGTGATTATTCAGTATGGATATCACTATCAGTGTCCGGGTAGGGGTCATTCAATATGGATATCACTATCAGTGTCCGGGTAGTGATCATTCAGTGTGGATATCACTATCAGTGTCCGGGTAGTGATCATTCAGTGTTGATATCACTATCAGTGTCCGGGTAGTGATCATTCAGTGTGGATATCACTATCAGTGTCCGGATAGTGATCATTCAGTGTGGATATCACTATCAGTGTCTAAGTAGTGATCATTCAGTGTGGATATCACTGTCAGTGTCCGGGTAGTGATCATTCAGTATGGATATCACTGTCAGTGTCCGGGTAGTGTTCATTCATTGTAGATATCACTATCAGTGTCCGGGTAAGGGTCGTTTAGTATGGATATCACTATCAGTGTCCGGGTATAGGTCATTTAGTATGGATATCACTATCAGTGTCCGGGTAGTGATCATTCAGTGTGGATATCACTATCAGTGTCCGGGTAGGGGTCATTCAGTGTGGATATCACTATCAGTGTCCGGGTAGTGATCATTCAGTGTGGATATCACTATCAGTGTCCGGGTAGGGATCATTTATTATGGATATCACTATCAGTGTCCGGGTAGGGATCATTTAGTATGAATATCACTATCAGTGTCCGGGTAGGGATCATTCAGTGTGGATATCACTATCAGTGTCCGGGTAGTGATCATTTAGTATGGATATCACTATCAGTGTCCGGGTAGGGATCATTTAGTATGGATATCACTATCAGTGTCCGGGTAGGGATCATTTAGTATGGATATCACTATCAGTGTCCGGGTAGTGATCATTCAGTGTGGATATCACTATCAGTGTCCGGGTAGGGATCATTTAGTATGGATATCACTATCAGTGTCCGGGTAGGGATCATTTAGTATGGATATCACTATCAGTGTCCGGGTAAGGGTCGTTTAGTATGGATATCACTATCAGTGTCCAGGTAGGGATCATTCCGTATGGATATCACTATCAGTGTCCGGGTAAGGATCATTTAGTATGGATATCACTATTAGTGTCCGGGTAAGCGTCGTTTAGTATGGATATCACTATCAGTGTCCAGGTAGGGATCATTCAGTATGGATATCACTATCAGTGTCCGGGTAGGGATCATTTAGTATGGATATCACTATCAGTTTCCGGGTAGGGATCATTCAGTATGGATATCACTATCAGTGTCCGGGTAAGGGTCGTTTAGTATGGATATCACTATCAGTGTCCGGGTAAGGGTCGTTCAGTGTGGATATCACTATCAGTGTCCGGGTAGGGATCATTCAGTATGGATATCACTATCAGTGTCCGGGTAGTGATCATTCAGTGTGGATATCACTATCAGTGTCCGGGTAGTGATTATTCAGTATGGATATCACTATCAGTGTCCGGGTAGGGGTCATTCAGTATGGATATCACTATCAGTGTCCGGGTAGTGATCATTCAGTATGGATATCACTATCAGTGTTCGGGTAGTGATCATTCAGTATGGATATCACTATCTGTGTCCTGGTAGTGATCATTCAGTATGGATATCTCTATCAGTGTCCGGGTAGTGATCATTCAGTATGGATATCACTATCAATGTCCGGGTAGTGATCATTCAGTATGGATATCACTATCAGTGTCCGGGTAGTGATCATTCAGTATGGATATCACTATCAGTGTCCGGGTAGGGGTCATTCAGTATGGATATCACTATCAGTGTGCGGGTAGTGATCATTCAGTGTGGATATCACTATCAGTGTCCGGGTAGTGATCATTCAGTGTGGATATCACTATCAGTGTCTAGGTAGTGATTATTTAGTATGGATATCACTGTCAGTGTCCGGGTAGTGATCATTCAGTGTGGATATCACTATCAGTGTCCGGGTAAGGGTCGTTTAGTATGGATATCACTATCAGTGTCCGGGTATGGGTCATTTAGTATGGATGTCACTATCAGTGTCCGGGTAGTGATCATTCAGTGTGGATATCACTATCAGTGTCCCGGTAGGGGTCATTTAGTGTGGATGTTGCTGTCAGTGTCCGGGTAGTGATCATTCAGTATGGATATCACTATCAGTGTTCGGGTAGTGATCATTCAGTATGGATATCACTAATCAGTTTCGGGGTAGGGTCATTTAGTTTGGATGTCACTATCAGTGTCCGGGTAGGGATCATTCAGTGTGGATATCACTATCAGTGTCCGGGTAGGGATCATTCAGTATGGATATCACTATCAGTGTCCGGGTAGGGATTATTCAGTATGGATATCACTATCAGTGTCAGGGTAGGGATCATTCAGTATGGATATCACTATCAGTGTCCGGGTAGGGATCATTTAGTATGGATATCACTATCAGTGTCCGGGTAAGGGTCGTTTAGTATGGATATCACTATCAGTGTCCAGGTAGGGATCATTCAGTATGGATATCACTATCAGTGTCCGGGTAGGGATCATTTAGTATGGATATCACTATCAGTGTCCGGGTAGGGATCATTCAGTATGGATATCACTATCAGTGTCCGGGTAAGGGTCGTTTAGTATGGATATCACTATCAGTGTCTGGGTAAGGGTCGTTCAGTGTGGATATCACTATCAGTGTCCGGGTAGTGATCATTTAGTATGGATATCACTATCAGTGTCCGGGTAGTGATCATTCAGTATGGATATCACTATCAGTGTCCGGGTAGTGATCATTCAGTGTGGATATCACTATCAGTGTCCGGGTAGTGATCATTCAGTATGGATATCACTATCAGTGTCCAGGTAGTGATCATTTAGTATGGATATCACTGTCAGTGTCCGGGTAGTGATCATTCAGTGTGGATATCACTATCAGTGTCCGGGTAGTGATCATTCAGTATGGATATCACTATCAGTGCCCGGGTAGGGATCATTCAGTATGGATATCACTATCAGTGTCCGGGTAGGGATCATTCAATGTGGATATCACTATCAGTGTCCGGGTAGTGATCATTTAGTATGGATATCACTATCAGTGTCCGGGTAGTGATCATTTAGTATGGATATCACTATCAGTGTACGGGTAGGGATCATTTAGTATGGATATCACTATCAGTGTCCGGGTAGTGATCATTCAGTGTGGATATCACTATCAGTGTCCGGGTAGGGATCATTTAGTATGGATATCACTATCAGTGTCCGGGTAGGGATCATTTAGTATGGATATCACTATCAGTGTCCGGGTAAGGGTCGTTTAGTATGGATATCACTATCAGTGTCCAGGTAGGGATCATTCAGTATGGATATCACTATCAGTGTCAGGGTAGGGATCATTTAGTATGGATATCACTATCAGTGTCCGGGTAGGGATCATTTAGTATGGATATCACTATCAGTGTCCGGGTAGTGATTATTCAGTATGGATATCACTATCAGTGTTCGGGTAGTGATCATTCAGTATGGATATCACTATCAGTGTCCGGGTAGTGATCATTCAGTATGGATATCACTATCAGTGTCCGGGTAGTGATCATTCAGTATGGATATCACTATCAATGTCCGGGTAGTGATCATTCAGTATGGATATCACTATCAGTGTCCGGGTAGTGATCATTCAGTATGGATATCACTATCAGTGTCCGGGTAGGGGTCATTCAGTATGGATATCACTATCAGTGTGCGGGTAGTGATCATTCAGTGTGGATATCACTATCAGTGTCCGGGTAGTGATCATTCAGTGTGGATATCACTATCAGTGTCTAAGTAGTGATCATTTAGTATGGATATCACTATCAGTGTCCGGGTAGTGATCATTCAGTATGGATATCACTATCAGTGTCCGGGTAGTGATCATTCAGTATGGATATCACTATCAGTGTCCCAGTAGGGGTCATTTAGTGTGGATGTTGCTGTCAGTGTCCGGGTAGTTATCATTCAGTATGGATATCACTATTAGTGTCCGGGTAGTGATTATTCAGTATGGATATCACTATCAGTGTTCGGGTAGTGATCATTCAGTATGGATATCACTATCAGTGTCCGGGTAATGATCATTCAGTATGGATATCACTATCAGTGTCCGGGTAGTGATCATTCAGTATGGATATCACTATCAATGTCCGGGTAGTGATCATTCAGTATGGATATCACTATCAGTGTCCGGGTAGTGATCATTCAGTATGGATATCACTATCAGTGTCCGGGTAGGGATCATTCAGTATGGATATCACTATCAGTGTGCGGGTAGTGATCATTCAGTGTGGATATCACTATCAGTGTCCGGGTAGTGATCATTCAGTGTGGATATCACTATCAGTGTCTAAGTAGTGATTATTTAGTATGGATATCACTGTCAGTGTCCGGGTAGTGATCATTCAGTGTGGATATCACTATCAGTGTCCGGGTAAGGGTCGTTTAGTATGGATATCACTATCAGTGTCTGGGTATGGGTCATTTAGTATGGATGTCACTATCAGTGTCCGGGTAGTGATCATTCAGTGTGGATATCACTATCAGTGTCCCGGTAGGGGTCATTTAGTGTGGATGTTGCTGTCAGTGTCCGGGTAGTGATCATTCAGTATGGATATCACTATTAGTGTCCGGGTAGTGATTATTCAGTATGGATATCACTATCAGTGTTCGGGTAGTGATCATTCAGTATGGATATCACTATCTGTGTCCGGGTAGTGATCATTCAGTATGGATATCACTATCAGTGTCCGGGTAGTGATCATTCAGTATGGATATCACTATCAGTGTCCGGGTAGTGATTATTCAGTATGGATATCACTATCAATGTCCGGGTAGTGATTATTCAGTATGGATATCATTATCAGTGTCTGGGTAGGGATCATTCAGTATGGATATCACTATCAGTGTCCGGGTCGTGATCATTCAGTATTGATATCACTGTCAGTGTCCAGGTAGTGATCATTCAGTATGGATATCACTATCAGTGTCCGGGTAGTGATTATTCAGTATGAATATCACTATCAGTGTCCGGGTAGTGATCATTCAGTATGAATATCGCTATCAGTGTCCGGGTAGTGATCATTCAGTATGTATATCACTATTAGTGTCCGGGTAGTGATCATTCAGTATGGATATCACTATCAGTGTCCGGGTAGTGATTATTCAGTATGGATATCACTATCAGTGTTCGGGTAGTGATCATTCAGTATGGATATCACTATCTGTGTCCGGGTAGAGATCATTCAGTATGGATATCACTATCAGTGTCCGGGTAGTGATCATTCAGTATGGATATCACTATCAATGTCCGGGTAGTGATCATTCAGTATGGATATCACTATCAGTGTCCGGGTAGTGATCATTCAGTATGGATATCACTATCAGTGTCCGGGTAGGGGTCATTCAGTATGGATATCACTATCAGTGTGCGGGTAGTGATCATTCTGTGTGGATATCACTATCAGTGTCTAAGTAGTGATCATTCAGTATGGATATCACTATCAGTGTCCGGGTAGTGATCATTCAGTGTGGATATCACTATCAGTGTCTAAGTAGTGATCATTCAGTATGGATATCACTATCAGTGTCCGGGTAGTGATCATTCAGTATGGATGTCACTATCAGTGTCCGGGGAGTGATCATTCAGTATGGATATCACTATCAGTGTCCGGGTAGGGATCATTCAGTGTGGATATCACTATCAGTGTCTGGGTAAGGGTTGTTTAGTATGGATATCACTATCAGTGTCCGGGTAGGGATCATTTAGTATGGATATCAATATCAGTGTCCGGGTAGTGATCATTCAGTGTGGATATCACTATCAGTGTCCGGGTAGGGATCATTTAGTATGGATATCACTATCAGTGTCCGGGTAGGGTTCATTTAGTATGAATATCACTATCAGTGTCCGGGTAGGGATCATTCAGTGTGGATATCACTATCAGTGTTCAGGTAGTGATCATTTAGTATGGATATCACTATCAGTGTCCAGGTAGGGATCATTTAGTATGGATATCACTATCAGTGTCCGGGTAGGGATCATTTTAGTATGGATATCACTATCAGTGTCCGGGTAGGGATCATTCAGTATGAATATCACTATCAGTGTCAGGGTAGAGATCATTTAGTATGGATATCACTATCAGTGTCCGGGTAGGGATCATTTAGTATGGATATCACTATCAGTGTCCGGGTAGGGTTCATTTAGTATGAATATCACTATCAGTGTCCGGGTAGGGATCATTCAGTGTGGATATCACTATCAGTGTCCAGGTAGTGATCATTTAGTAAGGATATCACTATCAGTGTCCGGGTAGGGATCATTTAGTATGGATATCACTATCAGTGTCCGGGTAGGGATCATTTAGTATGGATATCACTAGCAGTGTCCGGGTAGGGATCATTTAGTATGGATATCACTATCAGTGTCCGCGTAAGGGTCGTTTAGTATGGATATCACTATCAGTGTCCAGGTAGGGATCATTCAGTATGGATATCACTATCAGTGTTCCAGGTAGGGATCATTTAGTATGGATATCACTATCAGTGTCCGGGTAGGGATCATTCAGTATGAATATCACTATCAGTGTCCGGGTAGTGATTATTCAGTGTGGATATCACTATCAGTGTCCGGGTAGGGATCATTTAGTATGGATATCACTATCAGTGTCCTGGTAGGGATCATTTAGTATGGATATCACTATCAGTGTCCGGGTAGTGATCATTCAGTGTGGATATCACTATCAGTGTCCGGGTAGGGATCATTTAGTATGGATATCACTATCAGTGTCCGGGTAGGTATCATTCAGTATGGATATCACTATCAGTGTCCGGGTAGTGATCATTCAGTGTGGATATCACTATCAGTGTCCGGGTAGGGATCATTTAGTATGGATATCACTATCAGTGTCTGGGTAGGGATCATTTAGTATGGATATCACTATCAGTGTCCGGGTAGTGATCATTCAGTGTGGATATCACTATCAGTGTCCGGGTAGGGATCATTTAGTATGGATATCACTATCAGTGTCCGGGTAGGGTTCATTTAGTATGAATATCACTATCAGTGTCCGGGTAGGGATCATTCAGTGTGGATATCACTATCAGTGTCCAGGTAGTGATCATTTAGTATGGATATCACTATCACTGTCCGGGTAGGTATCATTCAGTATGGATATCACTATCAGTGTCCGGGTAGTGATCATTCAGTATGGATATCACTATCAGTGTCCAGGTAGGGATCATTCCGTATGGATATCACTATCAGTGTCCGGGTAGGGATCATTTAGTATGGATATCACTATCAGTGTCCGGGTAGGAATCATTTAGTATGGATATCACTATCAGTGTCCGGGTAAGGGTCGTTTAGTATGGATATCACTAGCAGTGTCCAGGTAGGGATCATTCAGTATGGATATCACTATCAGTGTCCGGGTAGGGATCATTCAGTATGGATATCACTATCAGTGTCCGGGTAGGGATCATTCAGTATGGATATCACTATCAGTGTCCGGGTAAGGGTCGTTTAGTATGGATATCACTATCAGTGTCCGGGTATGGGTCGTTCAGTGTGGATATCACTATCAGTGTCCGGGTAGGGATCATTTAGTATGGATATCACTATCAGTGTCCGGGTAGTGATCATTCAGTATGGATATCACTATCAGTGTCCGGGTAGTGATCATTCAGTGTGGATATCACTATCAGTGTCCGGGTAGTGATCATTCAGTATGGATATCATTATCAGTGTCCAGGTAGTGATCATTCAGTGTGGATATCACTATCAGTGTCCGGGTAGTGATTATTCAGTATGGATATCACTATCAGTGTCCGGGTAGTGATTATTCAGTATGGATATCACTATCAATGTCCGGGTAGTGATTATTCAGTATGGATATCATTATCAGTGTCTGGGTAGGGATCATTCAGTATGGATATCACTATCAGTGTCCGGGTCGTGATCATTCAGTATTGATATCACTGTCAGTGTCCAGGTAGTGATCATTCAGAATGGATATCACTATCAGTGTCCGGGTAGTGATCATTCAGTATGAATATCACTATCAGTGTCCGGGTACTGATCATTCAGTATGGATATTACTATCAGTGTCCAGGTACTGATCATTCAGTATGGATATTACTATCAGTGTCCGGGTAGTGATTATTCAGTATGGATATCACTATCAGTGTCCGGGTAGTGATCATTCAGTATGGATATCACTATCAGTGTCCGGGTAGTGATCATTCAGTATGGATATCACTATCAGTGTCCAGGTAGGGATCATTCCGTATGGATATCACTATCAGTGTCCGGGTAATGATTATTCAGTATGGATATCACTATCAGTGTCCGGGTAGTGATTATTCAGTATGGATATCACTATCAGTGTTCGGGTAGTGATCATTCAGTATGGATATCACTATCAGTGTCCGGGTAGTGATCATTCAGTATGGATATCACTATCAGTGTCCGGGTATGGGTCATTTAGTATGGATGTCACTATCAGTGTCCGGGTAGTGATCATTCAGTGTGGATATCACTATCAGTGTCCGGGTAGTGATCATTCAGTATGGATATCACTATCAGTGTCCGGGTAGTGATTATTCAGTATGGATATCACTATCAGTGTCCGGGTAGGGGTCATTCAATATGGATATCACTATCAGTGTCCGGGTAGTGATCATTCAGTGTGGATATCACTATCAGTGTCCGGGTAGTGATCATTCAGTATGGATATCACTGTCAGTGTCCAGGTAGTGTTCATTCATTGTAGATATCACTATCAGTGTCCGGGTAAGGGTCGTTTAGTATGGATATCACTATCAGTGTCCGGGTATGGGTCATTTAGTATGGATATCACTATCAGTGTCCGGGTAGTGATCATTCAGTGTGGATATCACTATCAGTGTCCTGGTAGGGGTCATTTAGTGTGGATATCACTATCAGTGTCCGGGTAGGGGTTGTTTAGTGTGGATGTTGCTGTCAGTGTCCGGGTAGGGGTCATTTAGTGTGGATGTTGCTGTCAGTGTCCGGGTAGGGGTCATTCAGTGTGGATATCACTATCAGTGTCCAGGTAGGGGCCATTTAGTGTGGATGTCACTATCAGTGTCCGGGTAGGGGTCATTTAGTGTGGATGTTGCTGTCAGTATCCGGGTAGGGGTTATTTAGTGTGGATATCACTATCAGTGTCCGGGTAGGGGTCATTTAGTGTGGATGTTGCTGTCAGTGTCCGGGTAGGGGTCATTTAGTGTGGATATCACTATCAGTGTCCGGGTAGGGGTCATTTAGTGTGGATGTTGCTGTCAGTGTCCGGGTATGGGTCGTTTAGTGTGGATGTTGCTGTCAGTGTCCGGGTAGGGGTCATTTAATGGGGATGCTGCTTG